>PISX010005776.1:53116-104335 GCA_004024625.1 Mellivora capensis | reverse complement strand
AGCACTCACCATAGCACATACCCTCCCCAATGTCCATAACCCAACCACCCTTTCCCTACCCCCCAACCCAGCAACCCTGTTTGTTTTGTGAGATTAAGAGTATTTTATGGTCTCTCCCCCTCCTGATCCCATCTTGTTTCATTCTGTCCTTCCCTACCCCCCACAACTCCCCACCCTGCCTCTCAAATTCCTCATATCAGAGAGATCATATGATGTTTGTCTTTCTCTGATTGACTTATTTTGCTCAGCATAATACCCGCTAGTTCCATCCATGTCCTTGCGAATGGCAAGATTTCATTTCTTTTGATGGCTGCATAGTACTCCATTGTGTGTATATATACCACATTTTCTTTATCCATTCATCTGTTGATGGACATCTCGGCTCTTTCTGTAGTTTGGCTATTGTGGACATTGCTGCTGTAAACATTCGGGTGCACGTGCCCCTTGGGATCACTACCTGTGCGATAATTTTATAAACGTTTTTCCATTTTCATGAGGTTGCACTCCTGCTTCATCCCGCCCAACTCCAACCGGTCAGTTCTAGCCTCTTTAAAGCAAAGATGAGGCTGTCAGGTGACTCTTGTCTTACTCATGATTGCTGTGTCAGAATGAAGTGATCATTATGTTACAGAATTTGTTTGATGGTATTCTACTGTCAAAGCAATTAAAGAAAAAACAGTGAAGCTAAATACATTTAATACATTTCAAATCTCAATTTATAAATACATTGCAAAACTAACAAAAATAAGGTTTAACTTATTAAAATGTATTTACAAAAATCTAATTATTAAATATATAGTATTCTAATATGAATTAACAAGTAACATAAAAAATAAAAAACAACAAACCTAACCATTCACAAATAAAAAGGCATTCTAGTGAAAATTATAATAAAATACAATTTTATACAATCTCTTATTTTTTATTTGCTTATTTATTGAAAACTTTTTATTTAGGGAGAGAGCATGTACGAGCAGGGGAAGAGGCAGAGGGAGAGGGAGCATCTCAAGCCAACTCCCTGCTGAACCTGAGGTCACCACCTGAGCTGAAGTCAAGAGTCCTGACACTTCACTGACTCGCCACCCAGCCCGTACAGTCTTTTAAAACCAGGTTTTTCCATGATGTCTTATTTAAGTTGCACATATATTTTTGTGCACATTTTCCATCTTGTGGGAAAGGCATTTCTGATTTGATACGGTAAAGTAACAGCCAGGAGACCTTTCTCAGCCAATTCTAAGCATTTTCCTCAAGTCTCCTTTATCTCCAGATTTCACCTCTCATATGATGACCTTTGTCGATCTGCTTTCTTGCTGTTTTCTTGCAGGGAGACCAGTCCTTTTCTGAGTAGTTGGTTGTAGCCCTTGTTTCACAGGCACGAGCAGCTGGTGGAGGTGCCCCTGGGGTTCCCAGGCCGCTTTCGTTCAGGTCACCGCCGCGGTGTGCGCATCTGAACTCTAGGACTCAAGTAGGAGTTACTGTTTGCCTTGTTGGCATGTTCATTCTTCTCTGGAAGATCAAGAGAAGGAATACTTTCTAAAGGGAGAACTTATCCTCCCTCCCCACCCCATTTTTTAGTTTGGAATTAATTTTAATTGAGTATGAGTTTTATTCAGCAATTTTTTTTTTTTTTTACATCTCAAGATGTAAATAATTTGCATCTGCCCCCAAATTCAGATACTGAAATGGTGGTATCTGGACGAAGGCAGACACTGGTGTTTCACCACTGACTGGTCTAACGCTGTAACTGGATAGTAGGATGCCGGAGTCACAGTCCCTGCCTGTGAGCCGCCGGGAGCATCTCCACTTTCTGCCTTTCTCCGTGTGTGGGGCCAGAATGCCATCCTTTCCGCGCCTCTTCTCCGTGTCCCCGTGCCTGTTCTCTTCTGACCGCTGCTACTTGCCCTCCTCAGAGTCTTTATTCTCTCCCTTTCGTTGGCTCCTTTCTGTCCGCTGATGCCAGCCCACAGACTTCTCCTTTTTGGAGAAGGGGCGAAAAAGACCAATAAGTACTCAACTGTGTTTGTTTCTATTCTTCAGTTTTATAAATCAGATTTTTTTGAAAGGTTTTGTTTAATTATTTGTCAGAGAGAGGGAGAGCAGCAAGCAGAGGGAGAAGCAGGCTCCGCACTGAGCAGGGAGCCTGATGCGGGACTCGATCCCAGGACCCTGGGATCATGACCTGAAGCAAAGGCACATGCCTAACTCACTGAGCCACCCAGGCGCCCCTCGAGCATATTTCTCACTGGGGATTAGGGAATTAACTGCTCTTTTGCCTCACTCTAGTCTTCCTTACTTCGCCTCAGTGCTCGTCTTTTCATTGAAATTCGGTTTTGAGGGACACCTAAACCTGCCTACTTGCTACATCCTGGGGTCCTTTTCAGCTCTCATTTCACACTGTTCACCCTCCTCTTTGAGAGCCTTTACCCCATCTTGGCCGGATGTCCTTGAGTCTTAGTAAGTTTCAGTCTCTCCTCTTACGTTATGTCGAGATAACAGTGCTCAGGTTTTTGAGAAGCCGGTTAAACTGCATATATGAAAATACCTGGCATCTAGTCAGTAGCTGAGCGAATGGGGCCTGCCCCTCACCTGACCATCTGTGGTGCTCTCCTGCCTGGCCCTCTGATTGTTTGAGACAGTTGTACTGTTGTTGCTGTTTTTCCCCCTCTCCGCCCCCTCCCCTAGGTAAAGACCTTCTCTAAGTCTCACTTTTTCCAACTTAATCTAGTCTCCCTTTCCCTTGGAAATCCCATCTTCTCACAGAGCTCTAGCTGATCAGTGTGGGCTGTCAGCAAGCAGACACACACCTCGAGACTGGGCTGGACACAGCTCAGGTGTCCCAGTTCTGGTGGCCTCTTGGAAGCCTTCATTTGAAATGCTTTTTACTGCCTCCCGGTGAACATATCTGAAACCAGACCTTATTTTTTTCCCACTTGCCCACACACTTTGGAGGAATATAAACATTCTCCCAGTACACTCAGCAGAAAACCTTACCGTCATCTTTGATCCATTCCCCCCACTCCCACCCCACCGCCACCACTTTTTAAAGTTCTCGATGTTTTCCCTTTCCATCATGTGCAGAATTGTCCTTTCTCTAAAGTGTCTTCAACATTGGTCTTACGCAGCTGATCTCCTCATTCGTTGGTCCAGTGGCTGCCAGCCGTCTCTGCTTTCTGCCCTGACCTATCAGCCACAGTGCCTTGATCGCATTTGTGGCTTCTACTCAGACTTTTAAGGGCTTCTTGCTGGTCAGAACAAACCGGAGTTTCAGTCTGGGCTCAGTTTATCTTTCTCATCTTACCCCAGCCATGCATCTGATGGGTTTACTCCCTGCTCTCAGAACATGCCTGTGATCTTTCCAGTTGTCAGTCCTGGCAGTGAGGTAAGGGCATGTGCCCCGGTGCATTTTAAAGTTGGAGTGGCTGGTCCCGAATCCTGCTGAGGCTTCAGGGAGGCTTGGGAAATGAGAGCCCACTTCCCGCCTTGGTCAAAGGTTGCCCCACCTCTGGAGGAGGTGTAGCTCCTCCAGACTGCCGGGCAGTGAAGGAGTACAGACCCCCCTACTTTCTGGTTGAACCTGCCTGAAACCCATGAATAGCCTTTGAGGAATTGGTTCTCCATAAGCAGAGCGAGAGATTGGGTCGAGAGATTTTTGAAGCGGTACACAACAGGTGTCTGTAATCATGTGTACGGAAAACACCAAAAAAGCCCGCAAGTACAAAGAACATAGAGTGAAACAGTGTGTCTCCTCCTCTTGTATTCTAGTTTGAGGAGTCAGCAGACTGCGTTTTACCACTGGCTCCTTGTTCTGTTTTGTTGTTTTTTTTAAAGATTTTATTTTTTTATTTATTTGATAGATCACAAGTAGGCAGAGGGGCAGGGGCAGGCAGAGAGAGAGGGGGAAGCAGGATCCCCGCTGAGCAGAGAGCCCGATGCGGGGCTCGATCCCAGGACTCCGAGATCATGACCTGAGCTGAAGGCAGAGGCTTAACCCACTGAGCCACCCAGGTGCTCCGGCTCCTTGTTTTGTAAAGTAAGAAAAGTAAAGAAAGTAAAGAAAAGTAAAGAAAGTTTTTTACTGGAGCAGAGCCATGCCTGTTCATTAAAGTCTTCTCTGTGGCTGTTCTCCAGCTCCGACATCTGGGGTTGAGTAATTACCACAAAGACTTTGTGAGATTAAACATTTGGCACTTTAAGAAAAGGTTTGCCGACTCCTGTTTTGGTCATCCTGGTTTCTTTCCTGTAAACACCCACTGTTAACTGATCGCTGAGACCTGGCATTCATTAACAGTGATACCAAACTATATACCGCCCTCCCTCCGCGCCCCTCCACACACACACATACAATGACTTTACGCATAATAGCTGCTTTTTTCCTACTTAAAAATATCTTCCTAATTTTTCTTTATTGGAATAAATAAAACATTCTAATTTTTACTTTTCTTCTATTTTATTTATTTTTTTTTTAATTTTTTTTAAACGATTTTATTTATTTATCAGAGAGAGAGCACAAGCAGGCAAAGGCAGAGAGCAAGGAGCCTGATGCGGGACTCGATCCCAGGACCCTGGGATCATGACCTGAGCCGAAGGCAGTGGCTTAACCGACTGAGCCACCCAGGCATCCCGCTTTTCTTCTATTTTAGAAAACATTCTGATACACAGAGCGACCATTTGTTTAACCAGTTCCCTCTTGATGGACATTTAGTTACTTTGTCTTCTGTTATTACACATGACATTACATTTGCACATGCTTCTAGTACAGAGAGACGAACTCACCTAGGGCTCCTTTCGTAAACTTCGCTTCAGACGTGTACCTGCCGTGCCCACAGAATGCATTCACTTTCTCTTGAGGATTGCAGGTGGTTAGGGGTGGGAGTCGTCAGGCTAGGCCTTGCTTACGAGCTTCTGTGTAAGTTGGATCTTGAGGAACCAAGGCCAATCAGAAAAAGGAGGAGGTAAGGAAGGGCGGTAGGACTGCGTGACTGAACGCTGGTGGTTATCAGAAGCTTAACAGATTCTTGTGTCGCACTGCCCAGAACTGTAGCCCGAGCCATGTGGCCATTCTTCCACACTTGAAAACTGTGGCTTGGCTAAATGGGGACATGCGTGAGCTGGGCGTGCTGAGTAGTAGGTAGACGCCTGTGTGGAAAAAAAGGAATGCCGTGTTCCCAGGGTAATGTTTTGGCTATTTCGGGTTAAGTAAAATATTATTAAAAATAACTTTATCTGTTTTTACACTTTTAAAACGTGGCTACCAGAAAATGTAAATTCTGTGGCTTGCATTATTTTCTGTTGGACGCTGCTGCTCTGGCCCATCCTTCCATAGGGAGCGTGAGGCTCATCGTCAGCGACCAACTTAACGAACCAACTTCGTTTTACGGGGCTGAAACTGGTCATTGTGGTACGTTGTGGTAACTGTAACTGAGTGCTTGCTGTGTGGCTAGGCATCATCCTAAAGCTTTCTGTGTGGGAGCTTATTTAATTTTCACAGCAGCCCTGCAGCTTGAGTCACTGGGAGGTAAACTTCCAGGCCCAAGGTCGTACAGTAAGTGGTAAGGCCTTGGCTGTAGACCCGGGCAGTCTGATTCCAGAGCCACGCATTAAACCACTGCAAATTATCCTGAAGGTAAATTAGAAAAAGGAGATGCTCCTTGCACACTGTAAGCACTTTAGGCCTTTGACAACCAGTGATCATTTTCCGACCCTGTTACTAGTACTTTAAGTTTTAAAAATCAGCTTCCATAATACCCTGATGCTTTGGTTTTAAGTTCTTATCACAGTGATTGGTGGTTTAACACTATCTTTTTGGATATCCAAGACTAGCCTAATATATGATAAAAGCTGCAGGTTGATTTTCTTGTGTATATAGCAAGTTTTTAAGAATATGTAGTTTTTTGTTTTGTTGTCCTTGCAAGGCAAGTTTTATTTTGTCGTCATTTCACAGAGAAACAGACAGGCTGAGTAATAAAGCCAGGGCTTTATGGCTGGGAATTATAAGGTCACGAGAATATGCAGTTTTGATCCCTGTATTTTTAAAAGTAAACATTTTCTGGTTTTGAGCTTAGAGTTAATTTATCATAAATGGTGTATATTTATTCCTAAACATTTTCTTGGATTTCAGATCCTAAATTCTTTACAGTGAAATTCCTTCATACAGGAGGAAAATGGTTGCCTTAATGAGAGCCGAGTTGAAATGCTTATTTTTTTTTTAATAATGCTTAATGATCTAGGCTATTTGAAGAGAAAGGAAGCTCATCTTTAAAGGACCATCAGCATAGATGGAGCTAAAATGGTCATGGAGAGAAAGCAAGAATTTCTTTTTTTTTTTTTTTTTTTTTTTAAGATTTTGTTTATTTGAGAGAAAGCACGAGACGGGGGAGGGTCAGAGGGAGAAGGAGACTCCCCGCTGAGCAGAGAGCCTGATGTAGGACTCCATCCTGGGACTCAGGGATCATGACCTCAGCCAAAGGCAGTCGCTCAACCAACTGAGCCACCCAGGTGCCCAAGAAAGCAAGAATTTCTTTCTTTTTTTTTTAATTTATTTATTTGTTAGAGAGCGCGAGCACAGGCAGACAGAGTGGCAGGCAGAGGCAGAGGGAGAAGCAGGCTCCCTGCCGAGCAAGGAGCCCGATGTGGGACTCGATCCCAGAATGCTGGGATCATGACCTGAGCCGAAGGCAGCTGCTTAACCAACTGAGCCACCCAGGCGTCCCGAAAGCAAGAATTTCTTAAAATGGTACTTTCTTAATCAAGAGCTGGCTTCTAAGACTGTCCTTTTGATTTAGTCCTAACATCAAGTATTTTCTAAAATGTTAAATTGCCCCAATTTTTAGCTCAGAGGTCTCGTCTGATAAATGCTTAAATCTTGCTGATCTTTACAGATCAGCAAGTGGACCTGTAAAACAAGTGGAATTGGGACTCACATTCATGTTGTGAGTTGAGGAATGCTGTACACACTGAGAATTTTATTCTTAACTCTGACATCTCTGACTAGGACCTTTGTAAATCAAAATACTTCTGTTTTTTACCCTGTCAAATATCACATGTGTTTTGGGGGGTTTCTTTCCCTTTTTCATCTCTTAGGTTTCTAGAAACTCACGGGCTTTAAAGGTTAATTAAAGGTTGACTGTTAGGCTAGGAGGAGACATGCAGAAGCGATTTGTCTAGCCCACAGTTTCCCAGCCTGGGAACTAGAGATGTGTTGGGTTTGGTAATTCTTCGCTGTGAAGGTCGGGGCTGTCTGTGCATGGCGATCTGTCCATAGCAGCACTGGTGGCTTCCTCCTGCCAGGTTTGTCTTTTTTATTAGACCAAATGACACCTCCTAGGATATATTTAGACACTGGTATAGGACCATCATATATCCAGCTCTATATGTGTACATCTTTTAACAGTTTTAATTTTTTTTTTTTTTGAATTGTAGTTGACACGCAGCGTTACGTGAGTTTCAGGTGCACAGCATGGTGATGCGACAGCTCTGTGTTCGCTACCTCACAGGTGTGCCTACTGTCACCGGACAAGGCAACCACGGCACCGTTGGCTGTATTCCCTGGGCTATCCCCTTCATTCCCATGATGCACTCACTCCATAGCTGCAGGCCTGTATTCCCACTCCCCTTCCCCCATTTGCCCGTCCTCCCACCCCCACCCCTCTGGCACCCATCAGTTCCCTGTAATTATGAGTCTGTTCCTGTGTTTTGCTTGCTTTTTTGTTTTGTTTTTTAGATTCTACGTGTAAGTGAAACCAGATGTTATTGTCTTTCTCTGATTTCACTTAGCATAATACCCTCTAGGTCCATCCATGTTGTTGCACATGGCAAGATCTCATTTTTTGGAAAGATTTTATGTATTTATTAGAGAGTGCACATAAGCAGGGGGAATGGGAGCGGGAGACGCAGACTCCCACTGAGCAGGGAGCCTGACTCGGGGCCCTGATCCCAGGACCCCAGGATCATGACGTGAGTGAGGCCAAGGCAGATGCTTAACGGATTGAGCCACACAGGCACCCCAAGATCTCGTTTTTATTAATGGCTGAGTAATATTCATTGCGTGCGTGTGTGTATGTGTGTGTGTGTGAGAGAGGAGAGAGAGAGAAAATACCGTATCTTCTTCTGTTGGTGTGTGTGTGTGTGTGTGTGTGTGTGTGTGAGAGAGAGAGAGAGAGAGAAAATACCGTATCTTCTTCTGTTAGTGAACACTTAGGTTCCTTCCCAATCTGGCTATTTTAAATAATGCTGCAGTAACCATAGACGTGCTTGGATCTTTTCAAATTAGCGTTTTTGTTTGCTTTGGGTAAATACCCTGTACCGAATCGTAGGGTAGTTCTATTTTTAAGTTTTTGAAGAGCTCCCTTACTGTTTTCCACAGTGGCTGCATCAGTTTACATTCCCACCAGGTGCACGAGGGTTCCTTTTCCTCCACGTCCTCACCAACACGTGTGTCTTATCATTTTGATCCTAGCCATTCTGACAGATGTGAGGTGGTACCTCATTGTGGTTGTGATTTGCATTTCCCTGATGAGTGATGTGGTGCGTCATTCCATGTGGCTGTTGGCCATCTGGATGTCTTTGGAAGAATATCTGTTCGGGTCCTCTGCCCATTTTAATCAGATTATGGGGGTTTTTTTTGGTGTTTTATAAATTCTTTATGTATTTTTATATCCAGCTATATTAAATCACAGCTAGAGCCATTTCTTGCTCTAGCCTGTTGAGAACTTTCTGGATCCTATTTTGTCCTATAAAATGTTAAAGGAACTTCTCTCCGCTTTCTGTTACTTGAATGTTTGGTAAACATATCTGACTCTTCCACTCAAGTTAAAAATAAAAATTTGAATGAGACATAGCAAGAACTAAATCTCAAATATTTGGAAAATAAAGTAATTTTAATATTTGGCTATAGGGGGCGCAGGGTGGCTCAGTGGGTTAAGCCTCTGCTTTCCACTCAGGTCATGATCTCAGGGTCCTGGGAGATGGAGCCCAGCTTCCGTCTCTCTGCTCAGCAGGGAGCCTGCTTTCCTCCCTCTCTCTCTGCCTGCCTCTCTGCCTACTGGTCATCTCTCTGTCAAATAAATAAATAAATAAATATCTTAAAAAAATATTTGGCTATAGCTGGTCTTCTTAAGAAAATTATTTTGGAGAATTATACTTGGATCCGCATTGTAGCATTCATCAGTTAGAGGTTTTGGTCATTACACATGGCTTTTAGAGTCCTTAGACAGTGAGCTAATGACCATGACAGAAAAACTTTAATTCACATCCAAAAACAAAAGAATTTTAAGTAACGATTTTTTCCCCAAAAATAGCTGATACATAATGTATGTATCTTTTTTATTTCAGAAAGGATTTACACCAGCTGCCCCGGTTCATGGCAATAAAGAAGATCCAGCTACCCAGACGAATTTGGGGTTTATCCATGCATTTGTTGCCGCCATATCAGTTATCATTGTATCTGAACTGGGTGATAAGACATTTTTTATAGCAGCCATCATGGCAATGCGCTATAATCGGCTGACGGTGTTGGCTGGGGCTATGCTGGCCTTGGGCCTAATGACGTGCTTATCAGGTGAGTGTGCTTTTTTCCCTCCTCGTGACTTTACTGAATTAAGGAGAAAGCATGGTGTGGGGCATTGAGTCATTGACTAGCTAGTCAGGTGCACTTGGGGTGACAGAGTTCCAGAATTTAGTAAACAGAAAATGGTGTCAGTTATGTACATTACTAAAAACCATGTTGTACTTTTAAAATTAAAATTTCAAAGTTTGGAAGAAATTCAGACACTTGGAAGGTAAAGACCATCCTGCTCAAGAATATTTGGGCCAATCAGGAAATCAAAGAGAACTTAATCAATTTATGGAAACCAACGAGAACGAAGACATATCGATCCAAAACCTACTGCATATGGCAAAGGTGGTCCTAAGGGAGAAATACATAGTCATCTAAGCCTCACTCAAAACAATAGGAAAGTCCTGAATACACAAACTGTCTTTACACCTTAAAGATCTGGAGAATCAACAACAAATTAAACCTAACCCACACACAAGAAGGGAAATAATTAAGATTGGAGGAGAGATCAATGAATTAGAAACCAGAAATACAGTAGAACACGTTAATGAAACTAGAAGCTGATTCTTTGAAAGAATTAATAAGATTGACAAACCACTGGCCAGACTTATCCAAAAGAAAAGAGAAAGGACCCAAATTAATAAAATTATGAATGAATGAATGAAAATTATGAATGAAAGATCACAACTAACACCAAGGAAATAAATACAATTATCAGGAATTATTATCCGCAGCTATATGACAATAAATTAAGTAACCTGGAAGAAGTGGATGCGTTCCTGGAAACCTGTAAACTGCCAAGACTGAAACAGGAAGAAATTGACAACCTGAATAGACCAATAACCAGTTATGAGATTGAAGCAGTGAGCAAAAACCTCCCAAAAAACAAGCGTCCAGGGCCTGTTGGGTTCCCTGGGGAATTCTACCAAACATTCAAAGAAGAAATAATACCTGTTCTCCTGAAGCTGTTTCGAAAAATAGAAACAGAAGGAAAACTTCCAGACTCTTTCTATAAGGCCAGCATTACCTTGATCCCCAAACCAGAGAATTTGACACCAGTATCCCTGATGAATGTGGTTGCCAACATTCTCAACAAGATCCTAGCTAATAGGATCCAGTAGTACATAAAAGGATTATCCATCATGACCAGGTGGGATTTATCCCTGGGATGCAAGGGGTGGTTCAACATTCACAAATCAATCAATGTGATAGAAGACAGAGAAGAGACAAGAACCATATGGTCCTCTCAGTTGATGCAGAAAAAGCATTTGACAAAATACAGCATCCTTTCCTGATTAAAACTCTTTGCAGTATAGGGATAGAAAGAACATTCCTCAACTTCATAAAATCCATCTATGAAAAACCCTACAGTGAGTATCATTCTCAATGGGGAAAAGCTGAGAGCCTTCCCATTGAGATCAGGAATATGACAAGGATGTCCACTATCACCACTATTGTTCAACAGAGTACTAGAAGTCCTAGCAACAGCAATCAGACAACAAAAAGAATTGAAAGGTATTCAAATTGGCAAAGAAGTCAAACTCTTTCTCTTCGCAGATGACATGATCCTCTATGTGGAAAACCCAAAAGTCTCCATCCCCAAATTACTAGAACTCATACAGTAATTTAGTAGTGTGGCAGGATACAAAATCTCCTACAGAAATCAGTTGCTTTCGGATACACTAACAATGCAACTGTAGAAAGAGAATGGATTCTATTTACAATAGCACCAAAACCACAAGATACCTCGGAATAAACCTAACCAAGTAAAGGATCTAGGAAGTACAAAACACCTGTGAAAGAATTGAAGAAGACAGAAATGGAAGAACAGTCCGTGGTCATGGATCGGAAGAATAAACTTTGTGAAAATGTCTGTGCTGCCCAGAGCAATCTGTACTTTCAATGCCATCCCAATCAGAATACCAATGGCATTTTTCAAAGTGCTGGAACAAATACTCCTACAGTTTGTATGGAACAAGAAAAGACCCTGAATTGTCAAGGAAATGTTGAAAAAGAAAGCTGGGGGCATCATGTTGCCTGATTTCAAGCTATATTACAAAGCCGTGAACACCAAGGCAGCATGGTACTGGCACAAAAACAGACACGTAGACCAGTGGAACAGAGTAGAGAGCCCAGATACGGACCCACAACTCTATGGTCAACTTATCTTCGACAAAGCAGGAAAAAATATCCAATGGAAAAAAGACAGTCTCTTCAATAAATAGGGCTGGGAAAATGGGACAGCTATGTATAGAGGAATGAGACTCGACCATTCTCTTACACCATACACAAAGATAAACTCTAAATGGATGAGAGACCTCAATGTAAGACAGGAATCCATCAAAATCCTAGAGGAGAACATAGGCAGTAATCTCTTTGACATTGGCCACAGCACCTTCTTTCAAGACTTGTCTCCAAAGGTAAGGGAAACAAAAAGGAAAATGAACTTTTGGGATTTCATCAAGCCCAAAAGCTTCTGCACAGCAAAGGAAACAATCAACAAAACAAAGAGGCAACCCAGAGAATGGGAGAAGATATGCAAAAGACACTACAGACAAAGGGCTGATATCCAAGATCTATAAGGAACTCCTCAAACTCCACACAAAACATAATCATGTCAAAAAATGGGCAGAAGACATGAACAGACACTTTTCCAAAGAAGACATACAAATGGCTAACAGACACATGAAAAAATGTTCATCATCATTAGCCATCAGGGAAATTGAAATAAAAACCACACTGAGATACCACTTTACACCAGTTAGAATGACAAAAGTCGACATGGCAAGAAACAAGTGTTCTAGAAGGTGTGGAGAAAGGGGAACCCTCTTACACTGTTGGTAGGAATGAAAATTGGTGCAGCCACTTTGGAAAACCATATGTAGGTTCCTCAAAAAATTAAAAATAGAGCTACCCTATGACCCAGCAATTGCACCACTGGGTAATTACCCCAAAGATACAGATGTAATGAAAAGAAGGGCCATATGCACCCCAATGTTCACAGCAGCCATGTCCACAATAGCCAAATTGTGGGAAGAGCCAAGATGCCCTTTAATAGACAAATGGATAAAGAAGATGTGGTCCATATACACAATGGAATATTAGCCATCAGAAAGGATGAATACCCAACTTTTGCATCAACATGGATGGGACTGGAGGATATTATGCTAAAAGTCAAATAGAAAGTCAGTTATCATATGGTTTCACTTACCTGTGGAATGTAAGGAATAGCATGGAGGACATTAGGAGAAGGAAGGGAAAAATGAAGGGGGAAAGGAACCATGAGAGACTCCAGGAAGCAAACTGAGGGCTTTGGAGAGGGGTTATGGGTGATCCTGGTGGTGGGTATTAAGGAGGGCATAGATTGCATGGAGCACTGATGTTATACGCAAACAATGAATCATGGAACACTACATCAAAATCTAATGAAGTGCTGTATGGTGACTAACATAACACAGTAATTTTTTAAAAATTTCAGCTCGTCACAGCCAAGATCCATACTCCTCATTTATTTGCTAGTTTTGGGTTTGTTTTTTTTTTTAAGATTTTATTTATTTATTTGACAGGCAGAGATCACAAGTAGGCAGAGAGGCAGGCAGAGAGGGGGGAGAGGGAAGCAGGTTCTCTGCTGAGCAGAGAGCCCAATGTGGGGCTCGATCCCAGGACTCTGGGATCATGACCTGAGCCGAAGGCAGAGGCTTTAACCCACTGAGCCACCCAGGCGCCCCTTGTTTTTTTTTTTTAAGATTTTATTTATTTGGCAGAGATCACTAGCAGGCAGAGAGGCAGGCAGAGAGAGGGGGGGAAGCAGGCTCCCCGATGAGCAGAGAGCCTGACGTGGGGCTCAGTCCCAGGACTCTGGGATCATGACCTGAGCCGAAGGCAGAGGCTTAACCCACTGAGCCACCCAGGCGCCCCTATTCGCTAGTTTTTTATCCTTGGTTTGACTGTGTATACCCTTGTGGGGTTTTTTGTTTGTTTGTTTCAGTCCAGGTAGGCTTCTATCGGATCTCTTAGAAATAGGACTCAAGTCACAACAGAGGATTATAGATTGCGGGACATTTCAAGAGCATGTTGGAAAGCAGTAACTGTCGAAGGACATATGGTAATCAATAACAAGAGTCATTTTCAGTTTGTTGTGTTTGATTAAGCTGTTCTTACCCATCATAATATGGGGATGAAATGTTCTTAGATTCCCAGTTTGTGTTACTGTTGTATCGGCTTCAGTTTTTCAAAGAATTAGACCGTGAGAAAGTAAAGTTAACACTAAATCATGAGGCATAGTTGAGTCTCTGTTTCAGAAGCCGCACCAAGCCACCCAGCTGGGCGGAAAACAGCTTTCCCCTGAGAGTCAGATTTGGGTGGGAACCTGACTGCCGGTAGTGGCCTGCTGATGAGTTCCTTAACCTGCGAGCCTCAGCGCCCCATCTGTGGAATGGAGACGATCATGCCGAGTTCCCAGTTCCCTCGGAGGGCTGCGCTCTGTGTAATGTTGCAGGTGCTGGGTCCTTCACCCCTCCGCACCTCTCCGACCTCACACAGAAACTAGTTCAAGTACAAAGCAAGTTCCGTTTTTGGCTGCTTGGACGCCTGTTAAGGTTTATGTCCTGTTAAACCTATTACACATGAATATTTTACTGATTAAAATAATCTATTTCTCACATTTTAGAAGTTTGCTTTAGCATTATTCATAATTCATAGTAAAAACATAGTTTTTCCTTTGAAAACAAATTTTGATATAGAAAATAGGAAAGGTAGAGTGAGTTGTTGGTGAAGTCATGCGTTGGGAATGAGTTTGAATAATACTAGAGAATTTTATTTTTGAAATGATTATAACTTTGTGCTTCAAAACCTTTTATGGATTTTGCTTTTTCAGATTTAGCTCATTCAACACTGTCATCTGCTGCACGAATATGCATACAAATGGACTTTTTTTTTTTTTAAGATTGATTTAGTTATTTTAGAGAGTGTGCAGATGCGGAGGTGGTGGGAGAGAGGGAGAGAAAATCTCAAGCAGACTCCTCGCTGAGTGCGGAGCCTGAAGTGGGATTTGATCTCACAACTCTAAGATCACAACCTGATCAGAAGTCAAGAGTCGGAGGCATAACCAACTAAGCCACCCAGATGCCCCCATAAATTGAATTTAAAAGAGACTAACAGTTTTCTTTTTTTTTGTTTTTTAAAGATTTATTTATTTACTAATTTGACAGAGATCACAAGTAGGCAGAGAGGCAAGCAGGGAGGGGGCGGGAAGTAGGCGCTTTGCGGAGCAGAGAGCCTGATGTGGGGCTCGATCCCAGGACCCTGAGATCATGACCTGAGCCGAAGGCAGAGGCTTTACCCACTGAGCCACCCAGGCGCCTGAGACTGACAGTTTTCTTTAAGTCTCCAAATGTTAATATTTTTTATAGATTAAGTTACAGTTATTAATAGTACACAGTTGATTAAAAGCAAAATATATCACAAACTAAATACATTTGTATTACGTAATTTAGCTAGTATATCACACTACCTAAAACATTTTTTCAGATTTGGAAATGCATCTCTTAATGAAATGATTGAATTATTTGTTTTTAAGTAGGCTCTGTGCCCAGTGTGGAGGCCAGTGTGGGGCTTGACGTCAGCCTGAGATTGGGAACTGAGCTGAGATCAAAAGTCAGATGCTTAACCAACTGAGCCACCCAGGCGCCCCAGAACTATTCTTTTTAAATCAGTTTATATGTCTGTGGATGAATATTTTTATTGACTAAATGAAGTAAGGTTTAGCCTCAACTCTAATCTTTTTTTTAATAGAGAGCTAAAGGTGGTGAAATTTTATTGACATAAATAAGTAGATAGTAAGAAATTTTGTTATAACTGTACTCAGTTCATTGGACTCCTGAGTTTTAGGCTAAAAATTATACACTAGTCTGTCATCAGAATAATTTTTAATGGTTTACCAGCTGGCAGTTACACTAAGATTTTAAATACTGCTCTTGATTTTGTTGAAAGCAGAGAATTGGAAACCATCAAGTATACCAAAAAGAGCTTCTCTGAAATTTATCAAATGACTCTTCTTATACATGTTAGTCTTTTCCTTAGAAGTACCTTGTTTAACTGGCTATATTTAGAAATGATCGAGAAAATGGAAATATTGTTCATTTCAATGTACTCCTGCCAATAAGGGGTTTTCTTTAAAAAACTATCACATCATATATTTTGAATACATTTTGCCAGGCCTTGGAGCTGCAGAGTTCGCTCGTTCAGCTTGCGGAAGCCCTCTACCACCTGACCTGCCGTAGTGGCTCTAATAGGTGAACAGTCATCCAGGCTGGGCTTGCTTTCGGTCTGAAGTCATTTGACTTGGTTTTTGAATTGAAATGAATGTGATACACATCTCATGACAACCATCTGCTTTAGAATTCTTTTAAAAGGGACGGACAGGGGGGGATTGGGCGTGGCAGCCAGCTTGGAGAGTGCCACTGGGGCGAAAGAAGACCCCACAGGCTTTGGTGTTGCCTTCTGATGCTGTCTTTGCTTTGTGGTAAGAAGACTCTGCCTTAGGGGAAAGGCATTCATTTGCAGTGGTTGGGGAATGAAAGAGGCAGGATTTCTCAGTGAAAACTCATTCCTGCCAAGGCTGAAACTCCGTATTTCTAATGCCATGAGTGTTAGTTCCAGTAAACATAATGCCATTATTTCTGATGTCATGACCTTACCAGAAACTTGCATAAGACAGGGAAGCCCCAAAGCCTCCTGTCTGGTTTATGATGCCTTGATTGAGGACCCCAGTGGTTTTAGGCCCCCCTCTTTGCTGCCCGAAGTTTTATATTTTTCCATACTATGGGGAGATGCACCATAGAAAGCTGGGCAAAAGGCACATCTTTGTAAAGGGGACAAAAGGGAAGCGAAGAAGGGATGGAGAAAGGGGAGCCTGACTGACTCCTTAACCAGAAGCACATTTTAGGCAGATGAGTTTTAGGAAAGAGAAGTCAAATTTTGGGAAATTCCTTGAGAAAGTATTCATCGTGTCCCTTTGGGAATTCTTTGTCTATCCCTGGGTCAGTCCCAGTTTGGAGCTTTGCACTTGTAGGTCTTGTCTCTCTCAGATGCTGCTGGAGGGCTCAGTGCTAAGCAGGCCCCTCACTTCGCTGCGGGGGTTCACCCGGGCGATCTCGGCCCTTCCACAACGCGGTATAGTCCTGTGTGCTCTGGAGTTTCATTGCTGCTTCCTCCTCGCCTTTCGCTCATCTCACTCCTCCACCTGTAATCCGATTTCTGCTTCTGACACCCTTGGAAAGGCTTCAGTAATCAGCTTTCCTCATAGAGTCCAGTTCTCATTTCCGTGAGCCCCCTTACGCCACATTCCTGGGCCCTCCCCATCTTTTTATTCTCTTGGCTTGCGTGTCGCCCTGTGTTTACAGGATAATTATTCTGTTTCTGTCTCTCTGGGGAAAAATTTTGTGCCATTGAATATTCATATTCTCCACAGTTTTATTCCTGGCCCATCTTCCCCCCCCCTTCACACAGTGTCCTTATGCTGAGTGTTCTCAGCTTAATTACCTGAAACTCAGCGAGTCCCAGATCTCTGTCTCCGCTCCAGGGGATTTTTCTGGGAACTTCCACATCGCCAAGGTGTAGTAGGACCAGGACATGCAGCTCTGTTTCTGACTTGTTGCAAAGTCCTTGCTTAAAGAGAAGTAACGTCTCCCTGTTCCCAGAGCAAAAGTGCCTGAGTGTCTGAGGGAAAGTTTCCAAAACAGGAGGAAATATAGGGACAGTAATCAGAAGAAGAAAAAATTGTAACGCCAGGTAGTTTTTTGCTCTCGAGATGTGAGGCAGAAAAGGTGGCGTTGGAAGTGTCTAGAAGTATCAAGGATTTTTGGTTTTTTGTTTGTTTGTTTTTAGATTATCTGAAGATAGAAGGAAAACTGAGTTTAGGAGATTTAAAGAGGCTTGCTACATTCCACTTTTAAATTTAAAGCTTTTATGGAAAATATGTTAAACTTACAAAGTTGCATAAATAAAACAGTACAAACACCTATATACCTTTTATCCAGATTCACTGTTAACATTTTATCTCATTTGCTTTAGTGTTTATGACCTGTCCATATCTAAATTAAATTATGCATGTGTGTACATACATGATTTATATATTTGCAAATATACGTGACCTACACATGCTCTGTAGGTAAGAATGTACATATACACATAATTTATATATAGATTTATACACATGGATAGAGTGGTGCATGTGTTAGCCGACCCAAAACTATAGCAGTTTTTCCCCCCCTGTAGAGGAGCCAGTCTAGGGAAGGTATTACATTTGGTTCTTTTCAGTCTTCTAATCTGAAATCCTTCCACAGCCTTTTCTCATGTTTTACAATATTAATACATTTTTTAAAGAATACACCCCCTCCCCTTCTCATGGATTTCTCATCTTGTGTCTGTTTCCTCGTGGTTGCTTTAGACTGTGTATTCTTGACCAGAATACGGCATAGGAGGTGTTTGTCCCTTGAGAGTGTCACGTCTGGGAGAACATGATGTCCCTCTGTCCCCCACTGATGTCACGATTTCTCTTGCTTGTATCTTTGTCCCTGCAAATAATATGCAGTCTTTAAGGGGACACCGTAAGACAATATGGATACCCTGTCCCCGCTGTCTGGCTGATTCTCACGTGATGTCAGCGTTCCTCGTGCTGGGGCTCCAGCACCGTTTCCCACAGGCTCCGGCACACTGCGCTGAGAGCTCCTTCCTATCCCATGGGCTTGTCCACGCGTTGTCAGTAATAAACTGGGGAATTCACTTTTTCAGTGGGTTTTAATTACTTAACTATATTGCTTAAGTTGTCCCAGATCCGACTGCTGGGAGCCCGTGCAGGCCGGCTCCTCGTCCTCGTGTCGTGCTCCCATCACTGGTTTTGCTCGCGCTTGTTTTCCCATCTAATGAGGCAGTGCAGGTGCAGCTTGTGCCCGTCTGCCCAGCCCTGGTGTTAGCTGTTTTCCTGAGGAGCCCTCTCCGGAGGACCGCCGTGACAAACCAGGGTCTGCCTGTGAAGCGGGCTCGTTCCTGAGGTGTCTTTGCTTTGTGGCCTTGTTTCAGTGGATGGAGCTAGAAAATCGATGTATCGTGTATGTGCACACACATATGCAGATATTCATGTTCACACATAAAACATGTACACAGCATAGATCTGATGTCTTTCTAAACATGATTTTAAAATTTTCAATTTTGTCATGTAGCAAACTGGGAATACACTTGATGTGGTTATACATTTAGTGTTTAGGCAGATTCTAAGTATTGTCCTCATTTTATAAAAAGAGCGTGTTAAGTAAAGAGTAATTGCATTTAGGGCGCCTGGTTGTCTCAGTGGGTTAAAGCCTCTGCCTTCAGCTCAGGTCATGATCCCAGGATCCTGGGATCGAGCCCTGCATTGGGCTCTCTGCTCGGCGGAGAGCCCGTTTCTCCCTCTCCCATTCCCTCTACTTGTGTTCCCTCTCTTGCTGTGTCTCTGTCAAATAAATAAAATCTTTAAAAAAAAAAAAAAGTAATTGCATTTATTATGTGTATGGAAACATCCTCTGGCCTTTCCATGGTTTTTAAGTTTTAAATACTGAACTGATAACACTGGTATAATTGTGTTTCATAGTTAGGATCTGGATTCTTGATATGGTTCCAAGTATAGTTTTTTGTATAACTGCTACAGTTGTCCTCTTTTAACGATAGGAAAGAATGGTACTGAATAAATTTGAGTCTGCTGTAAATGTTATTTTAGTATGTGTATAAGAATTTTCTTTTATAAGATCTAATTCAAGTAGTTCAAAAGGAGCAGAGTTGGAATCATACCTACCGTGAGAATCTTGTCGTGATGTTTCATTATAGAAGTTTATAATTTAAAGAACTGCGATGAAGAAATATCACTTACATATGAAGGTGGCATCCAGCTTCCAGGCTATAGGATCCCAGGATCCTTAGAGGGCATCCGTGTTAACTTTCCCCCTGAAGAACTGTGCCCTGCATGACGCGTGGCAAGCCAGGCCCTGGCTGAGTGTGCCTGGGGAGGGGCTCGTCCTCTCCCTGTGGAAGCCGTGCCGTCTTCAGCCGGACCGGACCGCCGATTTCATTGTATTAGCCCACTGGCTTGATCGAAGCATCCAGAATTGGTGGAGGGAAAGAAGTGCAATTCTTTAAGGTTTAATATGTATTAGATTAGCTTCTCATTTGAACCATTTTCCTTTAGAACAAAGTTCGGGGTTTTTTCCTTAAGATTTATTTATTTGAAAGAGAGAGTGTGTGTGAGTGGGGGAGGAGGGGAGGGAGAGAGAGACTCTCAAGCCAGCTCTGCCGCTGAGCAGGAGCAGACACAGGGCTTGGTCCCCGGACCCTGCGGTCATGACCTGAGCCACCCAGGTGCCCCGAGACCAGGGCTCCGTTAGGATTCCCGAAGTGCACGACCGCGAGGGCTGCTGGTGCCGCACGCTCGTTCACTGGACATGCTGCTGCGTTTTCTTCCAGTTCTGTTTGGCTACGCCACCACCGTCATCCCCCGGGTGTATACGTACTATGTTTCAACTGCGTTATTTGCCATTTTTGGCATTCGAATGCTTCGAGAAGGCTTGAAGATGAGTCCAGATGAAGGTCAAGAGGAACTGGAAGAAGTTCAAGCGGAATTAAAGAAAAAAGACGAGGAAGTAAGTCCTGGCAGTATAAAATATCTGGACCAAAGAAGCACTCGGCTAAGCACCCTCATGTCCTGAGGTTGTCGAGTGGCCGTCCCTCCCCGTGTCACGTGTGTGGGCCACCCAGAAATGGCTTGTCGCGCCTGGTTTGCGATCTCAGAGCGGTCAGGGACGGGACTCGGGGTGAGGGGGGCTGTGGTGGGCAGGGACGCTGGGCCGAGTGCCGACCTCGTGAGCAGCTCCTCACTTCGCGATGATAAGCTCCCATGAAGCAGGAACTGTGCTTTACATGTTACGTGTCTTCCCACAGCACTGAGGAGGGCGAGTGAGCAGTAAACCCTGATGTTGTGGCGGAGGAATGGGAATTCAGAGTGCAGTGTTTGTCCTGTGTGAGAGGTTCAAAAGTTTGGGGTCACGTGATTTTAGTTTTGGGGAGCATAGTCCATAAAATTTAAATGCTTTTTGAAAGAAAGATGAAGTAATTTTGTGCTATTTTGATTTGCTTCCTGGGATTAATCTACCTCTCTCTCTCTCCTTTTAAAAATTTAGTTTCAACGAACCAAGCTCTTAAACGGACCGGGCGATGTCGAAGCGGGAGCCAGCACGACGATACCTCAGAAAAGATGGCTGCATTTTATCTCGCCCATCTTTGTTCAGGCTCTGACGTTAACGTTCTTAGCAGAGTGGGGTGATCGCTCGCAACTAACAACAATTGTTCTGGCAGCCAGAGAGGTGAGTGATCCCTGAGGAGCGGCCGCTTCTGGATGAACAGTGACACTCAGCGTAATGATGTTACTTTGCTCCAGAGGACCCTGGACGGTCAGTCTGGGCCGAGGGATGCCTCCTGTGCTGGACTGTTGTAGACCTGATCACCCGGCTTCTCGAAAATGTCCGGGTCCCGTTTCCGCATCACATGGCATTCTGGGTCCCGGCTGGGCTGGCGCGTTCAGGTCTCTCCCGTTGACTCCTCTTCCCTTCGGTTTTGCCGAAATGATACGGGGGCAGTTGCCCTGACTTGGTTTTGTGTCTCTTTAGGCCTGTGGTGTTGCGGCACTTTACCGGGTACCGCTCAGTAGAACGTTAACAGCCTGACTGTGCCGCGTGGGGAAGTTCGTTCGTTTTATTTTCGGAGTTCTGGGTCGCTCTGTGGCAGCAGCTTGAGACGTTCCCAGTGCCTGTCTCTGGCGAGTGCGGTTACACTTGACTTGCTTCTGGATGTGGCGTTTGGCGGATCTTAGTCCCTGAATACGAAGGCCCGAGTGCTAAGCTAGAAGAGATTCCTGACCACTTTGTCCTCTCCTTTGCTCTAAAGATACAGAACCTGCGGCAGACCCTGGGCAACTTGTCCGGAGATGAGCCAGTTGGTAGCAGGGGCAAGGACTGGAAGCTGAGGCTCTCTGCCTCATTTTCTCGTAGATCTTGCTTGTAGTTGTCAAATGCCACTTATTTAAAAGACAGCTTTGGTGGGGGGGGTTGTTTTTAAAATTTTAATCTTTCCTCTGGGAGGAATTAGTTTCGCATGAGGCGTCTTACCGTTCACACAGGTTTATTAAGATGTCCTGGGAGGTGGTGGCGGGAAGCGGCGCTGCTGCTCCTTCTCCGTCTCTTCTTGATCTTAGCGGATCTTAGTGTGAAAATTACACTTTTTACCCAATGGTAGGATTTAGATAACAAGCTTGATTTGAAGGTATCCAGAGCTCCCAGGGGACACCTGCCATAAAAGAACAAGTTCCTTAACAGCCCCAGTTTCAAACAAGAGCTAAAGGCCAGGACAGGGCTGAAGTCAGGCCAGGCCAGAAGCAAAAAAATGCTGTATTAAAAAAAAAAGGAACTCAGTTTTTCACTCAAGTCCTGTATTTTAAAACTTTCTTGGAAAATGTCACCATAATGCCCGTGCCTTCTATTTTTTTGATCTCTAGCCTTTTTTATTGGCTTTCAGATGGCCAGGATTGGGACTTGAAAGTGAGCTTTTGGTGGTAGTGGTGGTGGTGGTGGTGGTGGGCTGTCATGATGGAAGAAATCACCGCATTTTTCTTAACAGTGTCACCTGTGTAGCACAGAGGGCCTTATGAAAGGTCCGGGTCCACTGTGCCCGTGTTCCCTCAGCCCCGCCGCTTTCCGGCAGCCTGGCGCGTGCTGACCAGGTTGCTGCACCCTGTTTTGTCTGAAGATGGGGCACTTCTCTACTTCATGGGGTGGTTGTGTGGATGAAGCAGAGAAGGCACACGGGCCCTGCCACCAGCACCGAGGGGACGCGTAGTGAGCTCTTCAGGAGCAGACATACGGTGTTGTTTTTGTTCTCTTAACATTCCTAACTTTTTTTGGTAATTTCTTATACAAACCATGCCAAAATGCAGTTCAGTTCATTTTAATCTGAAGTTTATTTCTGCTTCCAACACTGCGTCCTTTGAGATGTTAATTAGGTAACTAAGCTTGGAAAAAAAGGAAAGTGTAGGGGATAAGGCTCCGGGGTTCCTGGGTCAAATAAATTTTGCAAACGACAAAGACTGAAAACTTCTGTATCAAAGAAACTGTTTAATTGTACTTAATCTGTTGCTTTTTCGAGCATCACTTTCCAATAGAATGGCCCCATCTTAGGACGCCAGCTGAGAAGTGCGAATGTGCAGAATCCGAGCGCCGCTCCGCTGCCCCCACTTCACCCACTTCACGGGGGAGCAGGGCTCACCCCCGCCCCCTCTCAGTGGCAGTGCTGTCCCTGCTGCATTCCACATCCCCGCCCCTCTCCATGTCCCCACTGGGTTGCTGAAATCTTTGCCTTTCTCCCAGCCCAATTTCGTGAGCATTTTGGCATGCGGAGTTTTTCTCATTTAAGAGTTGCCTCTCCCCTCAGTTCCACTTCTCCGGATGCCGCCCGCTCCCTCCTCTCCCCGCAGTCTCAAAGGGCTTGGCTCTGAGGGGAAACGGGAGTTGGTCCATTTTCTTGCTCTAAACCCACTGGCCCCCAGCGTCTGACCTCACCGGCTCTGTGGACGTGGGGCTGAGTGTTCCCTGCAGCCACGGGGCGGCCCCGCGGTGGGGGCTCATCTCCGGAGGCTCAGTGCCTGGCTGCCTCCGCCGGCTTCTTGGGGCCCCTCTGCCACTGTCCTCCCCTCGCTGCTGCTTTCCTTTGGCTGTATTCTCTCTCAGGCCCATTCTTAGTTTACTCACCATTGAACTCAACTGACTCCTGAACCTCTCCACTTTTAGCTCCTGTCAGCACCCATAAACCCCTTCTTCATTCCTTCCACTAACTTTTTTTAAAAAGTCATGCTGGTATTGTAATTCATCCAGAGAATTGTGGGTGAGAAATACAGATGTCAGGCCCGATTTTTCTCTTCCTTAACACCTAACATTCATCACTAAGGTATATCACTTATGCTCCTAAAATTCCCAGATCTGCCTGGTTTTCTCTGCTTCCAGTCTCCCTCCCCAGTCCAGGCGATAGCATCTCCCTTGACCACCTTTAATTTTGTTCCCTTCCAGTTCATTCTCTGCACTAGACTTCTAAAGCATAAACCTGTTCTGTGACTCTCCGGCTAAAAACCAACCAGTGTCTGAAAAAGTCCAAATTCTGGGACGCCTGGGGGGCTCAGTGGGTTAAAGCCTCCGCCTTCGGCTCAGGTCATGATCCCGGGGATGATCCCGGGGTCCTGGGATCAAGTCCTGCGTCGGGCTCTCTGCTCAGCGGGAAGCCTGCTTCCCCGCCCCCCTCCCCGCGCCTGCCTCTCTGCCTACTTGTGATCTCTGTCAAATAAATAAAATCTTAAAAAAAAAAAAAAGTCCAAATTCTAAGCTTTTAGATAGGGTCCTTCACGAGCTGACCTCTACCATGTTATGTTCTATGTTAAACATGTTCTGCAGTCATCTCTTACCAGTGGCCTGTTGCCTCCTAGTATGTTCTCTCCTCCACAAAACAAAGTCAAATCTTCCTGCTCGTTCTTCAGGGCTTGTTTTCTGGAAAGCTTTGGCTGGTCTTCCCAGTCTGAGCACCTCCACGTTGTGCTGGAAGCAAGCATTGACTGAATACGATGTTCCTGGAGCGGAGTTAAGGCAGCGAGGACACAGCAGAGAAGGCAGGCAGGCAGGCTCTGTGCTGTAAGGCCAGAACAGCAGGCACCACCCGAGGGGAGAGGGTCTGGGTGGAGCCCCGTCAGCACCGGTCACCGGTCACCGAAGAGCTGCTGCGGCGCCGTGAATGAGGTGCGGCGGCGGCCGAGAGGCTGTATTAGCGCTATTTCGAGCGCAGAAACGTTTCTGCCACTTGTAGCTCTATTCCTAGATGTAGCTGGAACGTATCCCTTCGAGCAGCTTACACTTTTCATAAATTATTCACTTGAACCCTTGGAGCTGTTTTTAGGCTGTGTTGTTGTTCTCCATTTTCAGTGACTGCCATTTCAGCTGCTTTCAAATGAACGTTACTGTACTTGCTTCCAGGACCCATACGGTGTAGCGGTGGGCGGGACAGTGGGCCACTGCTTATGCACCGGATTGGCAGTGATTGGAGGAAGGATGATCGCACAAAAAATTTCTGTCAGAACTGGTAAGTCTTTGGGTTTTTATCTTTATTTTTTTATTATTTTTTTTTTTAAGTAGGCTCCATACCCAGCATGGAGCTCAACTCGGGGCTTGAACTCATCCAGAGATCAAGAATCAGATGCCCAATTGGGAGCCATCCAGGCACCCCTTTTTATTTTTTAAATTACAAAGACAATACCATTTGTTTTAACTTCTAGAATTACTGAGAGAGAAAGGGGAGTTTAAGTGTTTACTTCTGGAGTACCCTTCGTCTCTACAATGATGATCTCCTAGAGGTCTAGTTCATTGCCGCTGCTCTTGGACACATGGACTGTTTTTTACATGCATAGATTTAGTAAAATACAAATTCATTTAAAAGCCTTATCGCATTTATAGTCACTTTTTATCAATGTATTTAAGTAAAAAAATCATCACGTGGGAAGTAAAACTTCCAGGCTTTCCAAGTGTGTTTTGTAAGATTGGGATTCATAGGTGGAGACTATTTATGGATTCCACTGAAGAGTTCCTGTGTCGTTGAAAGGGCCTAAAAATGGAATAGAAAAAGTCTCTTTGCTTGCCAGAGGCTGTTGAACATTTTCTTTAATAACTGGGTTTTGAGAGGAGTTAGAGTTCTGTCGCTGCTTGTCAGCACTGTCTCAATTTTAATATAATTGTCGTTTCTGGAAACAGTGCTGGAGAAGCAATAGATGATGACTGCACAGTCAGGCGTCTATGATGTTCTCTGCTGTGGAAGTGTGGTTTGAGTGTTTCTAGTTTGTTTTCAAGGGTTTAGTTCAAGAGATTGAAAGAATAATGGGCAACATCTGAGCTCCCTCATAGAGGAATTTTGCCTTATTTCACTTTTTTTCTCTTCTCTTACAGTGACAATCATAGGAGGCATCGTATTTTTGGCCTTTGCATTTTCTGCACTGTTTATAAGTCCCGATTCTGGTTTTTAACAAGCCGTTTGCTCGTTTATATTTCGTTTAAGATAGGTAACTGTTTATGTACATAGTGTACATTATAACTAAAAGTGACGGAAAAGACTGTATTTTGTAGCATTGATTTGCGAGTTTGACCCATTTAATGAAAGTATTATGTCCAAAAGAAGTAATCATTGATTCTATTTGCAACATGGATTTTTAAGAAACCTGATATCTAAGTGTGGGTGTTTTTTTTTTTCTCCAGCACAATTATGTTCATATGGTCACTGTTTTTTTTTAGTATTTTGGGGTTTTCTGGTAGGACAACAATACATAGAACCACTGTACAATGGGGTCTATCCTTGATTCTTTTAGCACCGACCCCTTTAATGATGAAGATCTGTTTTCTCTTGGATCACTGGGTGTTTTAAGATATTTGCCTTAAAATTTTTCTTGGGAGGAATGAATTTTTAGCTTTTAAATAGTTCCTTAAGCCAGAAAGCAGTGTAATCACAAAGTCTTTTAAAAATTGGTTTTTCTTTTTAAGAATGAATAATATATTGCTGTTATGATGAGAACTGTTTGCCAGGTCCATTCTCCCTCCTTTTCTTTTTTTAATTGGGTAGGACACCCAATATAAAACCAGTCAATATTTGACAATGTGGAATTACTAAATTAAAAGAGAATACTATGAGTGTATTCATATTTTTTCTATACTGAATAAACAATGTAACATAGATACAGTGTAAATAAAAGTGGCATGACCAGAGCTTGTTTTCCCTTGTGCATTTTATAAGTGAGTTTGTAACAGTAATTTATCAAAGTAGTATTAATATTTATAGACCAGTTTCTAAAGTTGATGTTAAAAAACAGGAGCCAGGCATCTTCTAAAGCCTGTCTTACTTTAACTACCTCAGATCGCTCTGGGACATAGTAGCTACTAACAAGGTTAAAAAAAAAAAGTTGTATGGTAGAGTGCGTCAGATCAGTTTCATAACCACCAGTCTTTGTATCACACTAACTTCAGTAATCATAGTCATGTCAGTAGCATCACCACTTCTCCCGGCCTCCTCGGTTCTGTTCCCATGTGCAGTAGCCCTGCTATTTAATAGCCTCTTAAAAGTTAGCAACAGCACATATTGATGAAAAAGTCATTTTTGGAAACTCTTTTAAGGAGTTCTCTAGCCACCATAACAAGGGCCATTATCGGGTAGTAAACACAAGGCCCATGTGTAAAAATACTTCAGAGAAATTTCAGGCAAGGCCCCAGAATACACCATTAACTCTCCTAATACAGCCTTAGATGATTAGAAACAGGGCCAATGAGTAATTACATTTTATCTTCCGCAAGAAGAGAATGGATGATTCCTTGTTAGGCAGCAGCTGGTACCATCACGGCCTGGCCCAGCAGTGCAGACAGCCTGGCCCAAGAACAAGCCGGGAACGGTCCTTGAATAACAGCATAGCTTTCTGAAGCACCACGACCTTCTAAGAGGACACAATTACTCACAGGATTTGGTAGCTCAGACTTGAAGGTACAAGGTAAAAATCGCTAATACTGTTAAGACTCCATTGCTAATACAAGAAAAGAAAATGTCACTGATTTTAAAATATTTAATAGTCTAAAATAATGTGATTCGTATAAGTTATGTGCCACATAAAGCAAGTGTTATTTTTTGAGAAATGCAGGTGATACTGAAAAACATAGCACTGAGGTATTTTTTATTTTTAAAATTGAATAAGGAAACAAAGTCTGGATCTAATTATTTTTACATTTAAAAAAAAAACAAAAAACAAAAAACAACCAATGCTACTGCTTGGCTCTTTTGCTATGATTTTCGGTTCTGAAAACATTACAAAAGTCTGTGGGAAAGAGCTTTATAATAGGACATGTAGTTTTAAAAAACTATGCACATCATAACCCGGAGAAATGATCAGATACCAAGAGGCCTGAGTGGAGGTAGGCTAATAAAACATTTTACCTCTTCTCAAAGGACAGCTCTGAAAAACAAGGGTAGCAACTGTAACACCAAATTGAAATGGCAATCAACAGTAAGTTGGTAACAGAATGATCCACTTTTTATATAATATTGTACTTCCAAACTCAGCTCATGAAAATGATCAAAGAACCTAATGTAGCACCATGGAAACCATTCATTATCCCTTCCTGCTTCTGTGCAATGTAGGATTTGGGCAGAAGACAAAACCTAGAAAATGTCGGTTTTTTTAATCAGTTTGGATTTCAGTTAAATGTTTGCTTTAGGAAAAGCAGGTGTTCTGAAAGTCAGCCATTCATAGCTCTCCCTGTTGGAAGTTAAGAACAATGGGCTACATCTAGTTTTTATTTAAAAGCAAGAACCAAGCAGTAAGGACAGCAATGTCAAGAGTAGCACACCAAGAAACCACATAGAACACGAGAAAGAACTCGGTGTATGTTTTTACAGCTACTAACTGATGTTCACAATTAAAAATTTACGAAGATAAAACTTTTTTTGCACTAACTGGTTTCAGTACAGCACTGAATGAGACTCATCTTTGGGCTTCAATCTCTACATAGAGTGAGTGTGCAAGTAGCACACTGAGGCTCTTCCCTAGCTTAAGCCATAGTAAAGATTTCAAAATCATTCTAGAATGGTCTAAGAATTATAGCTGTTCTGGCTGACATGAATTTAAAAAAAAAAAAAAAGGGGGGACATTCCCTGGCCAAATGCTTTTGCTTGATTGTCCCGTTGCATAGTGCATCAGTCACAGGCCGGTCCGGCCTTCCCTCCGCCTGACTCTGCAGCACTGGCGCCACCACTGCCCGCAGTGAGTCGCACCAGCACAGACCAACTCAACACATACAACAGCCGAATGTCATTTTTAAAGCGATGTCAGTTTGTTTCCTCAGAAATTTAAAAGCATACATTTGAAAACATCACATTTTCAATGTAGCCCTCGGACTTAAAACATTTTTACATGATTAAATCCAACTTGTAGTTGACATGCTTTCGTTACCATTCTTGAAGGGGTCCCGGGAACTAGACAGTATGCCCTGTCCCTGGCCCTGTGGGACTCACTCGGGGACCCCTAACGCGGAAAATCCTGTTCCAACGTATACTAGGTGAGAAGCATCCTCAGAGTTTCTAGGCTTCAAAGGCTCAAACACTTTCACTGGATAATGCTGTATATGAAGGATTTGTTTTGTTTTTAAAGGTCCAAGCAAGAGTCACTATATAAAAACAGCAAACATTTTTTGTAGAAGAGTACAGTGCACATACATTGTTCCACCTACACTTAAGAACTTTAATTGGATTTTAATACGGATAGGATGTGACGGCCATTAGAAGATGCTGATCGTCTTACTAACATTTCCCCAAATGGGCAAAAAACAGGCAGTGTGTGCCATCGGTTCTGTCATACTGGCCTTTGGCTGCGTTGGGGAAGTAATCATATAAAAAGTACCCATAAAATAGAAAAGGCAGCAAGTGAAACTAGAAAAAGGTTGGAGCTATACAGAGCAGATTCGGAAGGAGTCACCTTTATTTTTTCTTAATTGAGTCGAGAACAGGAGGAATTGCAAGGGCATCTGGCTTTGGGCCCTGCACTACCGTCCTGAAGTAACACAGATTTGGACTGTCCCGGGGGAGTCCTCGTGAGGGCCAGAGACTGCACCCCAGGTAAGAAGAGTCAGTTCTTTACATAAAAGATCACGAAGCAAAACAAAATAAACCACAAATTAAATACATGACACTGTGAAATCACTTTGATGAGAAAACAACACAAAGATATTTTAAAATATAAATAAATACATTTAGCCATTTTCATTCAAGAAACCCAGAGAACTGCTTTCAAAGCAATTGCGTCTTTTTAAAATCGCTTTCTGAATTCTTCCATAAATACTCACTATTTTGGTTGTCACTTAATGCAGCACCTCAGTGTTTGCTGGTGGTGGTGATGGATTCCACTTAAACAGTCTCTTCATAGACTATCCTATTTCACTAAAGACCGTTTCCCTAGGAACAGGCAGCTTACAAAATATTGTTAAATACTCAAAGCAGAACCTGCAAAGTATTATTTTATTTACGAAAAACAAGGAATGTAGTGTTAAATTACGACAAGGGGAAAATATGCAAAAACAGTCACATGGAAAGAAAGTTTTAATTTTTAAATGTCCACGTTTGCTTAATTTCTTGTGAGCTGTTCAATACTGTTTTAAATATCCTGAATTAATAACTATACCAACAAAATGCATCCCCAGTGTTTCCAGAGGAGACAGATTTAAAATAAGACCAAATTACACTTTTCTTCAACCAAAGTAGTCTTTTTCTCAGTCCGTTTTGTGCAAAAATATTACAAGAGCAATTCAAATGGAAACACTGAAATGACATGCCAACATTTCAGAGCACATTTAAAACACCCAGAATAATTCTTGAAATTATTGTATTCTAAAATATTACTACCAGTCACTTTTAGGTTAGTTCTATACATCTATTCACACTGATGCAACTTTCCTAGACCTCTGAAAATAAACAGGCTCATTGGTCTCTTTTGGTGTCCACACGATAGGCAAGATAGGTTTACAATAGTGTCGAAATGGAACTAGGCATTTTACAATCTCCTGACTCCACCACATTCAAAACCAAAGTCAAAATTCATTTGGCTACCTTGAAATCACTCCCATAAACCTGCTACGGTTCACTGATCTAAACATTTCTCAGAAATGTGTTATTTTTAAATTTCACCTAAGTGATGATTTGGGGATCCTTTAGAAATGGTAATGCCTAAGGTAATAAACTTTATCAAAATGAATAGTTGCAATAAAGTGCTTGTTACATTTCAAAATGATGCTTTCAGACTGTGGTATGTTGTTTGAAGAGTGTGTGCTAGTCCTACAGAAAGGATCCCCGGGCATGAGAGGTGGGTCCTCTCACCTGTCTCAGAAAGCAGCAGCACTATCTTTTGGTAGGCTGACAGCAGGCACGTTACTCATGCAGATGAGGCTCTACTAGTGCTATGGCAAAAGGGGGAGAAACTTAGAAAAGGGGGAGGCATGTGGAGGGTTCCTACTATACTCATAGTTATATACAAATATATTAAATATGCTATAAAAATAGTCGACTCTTTTCCTTTGCATTTATTTCAGAAGCTCCTTTCAGAGAAATGCTCACCCAACCCAAACAAACTTCAGAGGGTCTCGCTCTCCAATCACTAGTAAAATGGCAAGTGCCTGTGTGCTGTTTCTTTCCCACCATTTGAGAATCCCAGTCCGCCTACTCCTGGCTAGACTCACTCGGCAATAGTCATTTCCAGTGTTTACACCTTCCGACATGGACTCCCAGGGGCCGAAGAGCAGGGTCACAGATACTAGAAAGGGCACAGACTCGAATGAGTGTTACACAAATGTTCACTGACAAACTTGCAATCATCAAAGAACTAGAGCAAAAGAAAAACGGAGAAATGGTCAGTACTAGAGTAAAATGCCGTTTGCCTTCCACCTTACAAAAACGAAAAGGTTTACCTCACTGAGGTGGAAACATCAGAAAACAAGCTGAGTGATAGCCAGTTTAAAATCATTTTAAAGGACTGTGTGAAGCCAGAGAAAGCACTACTCGAAGGGGCCCCTCTCCAAGGCTTCTCGCACAAAGGCTCCCCTCCCCGGAGCACCTGCCCTGCACGGCGCGGGGCCGCCTCCGCCCGAACGAACCGCAAGCAGACCGCTTTAAGGCAATGACCAAAAACTAGTGCTTCGGCAGAATCCAGATCACACTTTCACTGTTCTGCACGGAGTATTCTATAACCAACTTCTCAAAGTCCCTGGCATCCTCTTATTTCTAGTACATTCCTAAACCAAATCTGAGTGACAAAGCAGAGCATGGGACGCAAATGACCCTCAGCTTAGGACAGAGTTTGGAGGCGGAAAGTTCGTGTTTGCTCACGTGCATTCCCCATCCCTCCTGTTAGCTTTTTCTCGGGTATATTCTAGCAGGAATCGGAGTAACTTTTGAGTGTCCAGGTTCCGGTCCGACGCCACTCTCGGCAGCAGCCTGACTGGTCCTCGCGGTCCTCCGCCGAGGTGTCCCAAGCAGGGTGGCCGCAGAGCAGCCAACGTTGCCCCATGGCTTCAACAGTTTGGACCTAAAAGTGCTACCCAGAACAAGATGTTTTTTAAGAAAAATCAAATGTCTGTGAGAATAAAGCAGAGGGAAGGTAATGACCTTAAAGTAGCTGAAAGGTGTCTCTAGTTGGTATTTTTTCATTACGCAGATTTGGGATTTTAAGGAACAACTTTGGCTCCAGAAATGAACAAGAGGCAACTGCAAAATCTTCTTCAGAACGTCAAGTCTCAGTGATTGGGGGGTGGGATGGGGGTGGGGGTGACAGCTCTGCAACCCAAGTTCAAGGAAAGCAGGAGGAAAACACAAAAGGAGCCGAGGCAGCTGGTGCTCCCTCGCTCGTGGACAACGGTTCGTACTGCCAGCAAAGGGACAGCAGCTAGCCGCGCCTTTAAATTCAGCAATCCATGCCACGGGCAAAAATGAGCTGTGAAGAACGACAGGAATTATAAAGTGACATCTAATTCTCCTTCCCCAATATGGATGAGGATGGAAAATACTCGAAGAACTGGTAGAGGAGAATAGGAACAGTCTACAGCTTTACCTTGTGGCTTGTCTTACACTTTGCCTCTGTTAACCTAAGTACACAGTACTCACAGCTGGCCAGCGTTCCTTCTAAGTATGGTGTCTAGAGGATAAATCTCAACAGAACAGTTCTTCGTATCTTCTGTCACCCATACCGCTAGATACTGCCAATGAACAAATGAGGCACAACTCAGATATATATGGAATGGCATAAGGTTGAGAAAGGCAATTTGAAAGGGGAGAAAATTAATACTGTTGCCATATTATACAACATCAGTTTCATCTCTGTGTACCTGTGCTCAAGTTACACACACACTCCGCCAACTATTCGTGACATTCATGAGAAAGTCAGAAATCTCTTCATCCAGATCATTTAGCTAGAAGAGGAGCTTCTTGATATGTTAATTATTGATTGGTATCTAGTAACACTTCTTTTGTAGAAGGGTAGGTACCAACTTTCTTTGGTTATTTTCTTTTTCAATATAACTTTTTAGTTTAAGTGTGGCCAAGTACAGTTGTCTACAGAAAGACAAAGTATATCCCTTCGGGATGAGAGCAAAGTGGAGGACAAAAAAGTCCTAAGAACTGAGCTTAAGAGCAATTCTGTAGTAGGTTGTTTTCATTGCTCAAAACCTTCTGCTTCACAGCCCCAGTTCTGTTATACATTTTCTTTTGAGGTCAATTTTGATATATTACCAGCTTACCATCCTCCCTTTCCTCAGTAATAATTTTTGATACTCTAATAAGATATTTCCATTAATTATCCTTTGCTCTATAGTTGTAAATTATTAGTACCATAAAAATCTATAAAATGCTTTATGTAATTTCTGTTGGAATTTATTACCTTTAGAATCTAATATTGCCAAATGAAATCTTAGTTCATGTTTAGAAAGCATGTGAGTTTACAATATTCTATTGTTACAGTGAAGGCAAAGCCAATTCCTACCCCTTCTTTTTTCTTTGTAGGAATATCATCATATTGAGAAAATACAGGTAATTCTTAACTGTTTAGCTTGAAAGGAAGATGTTGATCTAGGGAAATAATTTTGTGATCACATCAATGCCTCTGGTAGTGTTAGGATGTCACCCCCTCCCCCAAGTTACTTGTACCCCCAGTCCAAGAGACTCAAAGCAGTCTTCCTGGGAACTGAGGAGAATCTTAATGGCACTGACACCCACATGCTGTTAAAAATGTACTAAGGTTTCGAAACTGCTACTGAAACCAGACAATGAGTTCAAGATGGTGAGTTATCACCTGAATCAAAATCAAGGCACTATGGGTTTTTTTTTTTTCTCAAATAACCCTGAATCATTTCTGACTAAAAGAAGCATTGAAATTGTGAAGGATATAATAAAAAGATTCCAACAAATCCTAAAAGTTAAAATTCCCACCAGTGAGAATGTTAAAAAGTGCCTAAAATCTTGTGTGCAAATTTTACTCCTATAACTGGAACATTCTTGAAATGACTTTCAGGCTTATTGAAAGCCGTTTACACAACTATTTCCAACTATGAACTATATCAAAATATGTGACCAAAACTTCCAACCATCTAAAATAAAGCAGTGCAAATCCTATTTTCAAACCTACATGAAAAATAATGAAATGAGGGGTATTTCTGAGTAACTTGGAAATCCTGTTGCTTCAATAATTTAACCTGGAAAAAAATATCCATTCCCAGCAGCACATCATACCTCACTGAACAAACTGTGACATCACAGCCAAAGTATGAACAAAAAGCCTTGTGTGCCGGAAAGTGAGTAGAACACTACTGTGTTGTAAACAAAAGGGGAAACAGAGAAAGTACTGGTTTGTACATGGTGTCAATCTACGGAAATAGACCTACGAGGAGATAATGCTTTCATGCAGCTTACAAAATGTTTTGCTTTCTTCTCCTTTTATCCAGACATATACATAACTTTTTACAGCATCTATACATAGAGAATTTGAACCACACAACATTCTGAAATTAATGACTATCCAATCATTATCTGAAAAAGGGAGAGGGAATGGGGAAGGGGGCCTACTGCGTCTCCTGGACTGTCTTCGTGGCATCTTTGTAAGCAACCCCTGACGTGACAGTGGCGCGTCCTCTGTGACACAGAAACAGGCACAGAACCACTAAAAGTTACTAACATTGTTAGTGCCTTTCTGACTGACTGGAGGTCATGTTTCATAGCTGAGCTTCTTGACATTTGGCAATACACTCTTTCCATCGAGAAAATAGCTGGGCGAGGAAAACACTGTCAGAACTGGCTATGGCCCCGCGATCCTCTCCTGCGGGCTGGTATTGCATGGACATCTGGAGCTCTAGGCAGCGTTCTCCCTGCTAACCAATCCCGGAAACTACAACACTCAACACTGCATCTTGTGAAACTGCTGGAACTTTTCCTTGTAGCCTCAGATCATCTGAGCAACTGCTCTGGACAACCCCTTCCTCCCCCGAGGTCAGAGAGGAGGCACGTGTGCTACTGCGGCTGAACCTTGGAAGGGTCGCTCAGCCCGTCAGTCCTGTGCCGGTGCAGTTGCTGCTGCTGCGGAGACTGGTGCTGCTGGTGATGCGATGGAGGGAAACCGCTCTGCTGTAGTGGAAACGCAGCAGAGAGGATGAGCTGAGCGGAAGGACTCCCGTGGAGCAACCTTGAAGTCTAGAAGACAAGTGCGTTATGCAGCATTGCTTTACCCAGTTAGACTGTCCACATCAAGATTTACTCAAGTTTTCTACTCTGGACAGGGGCGAAATCCTTAAATTCCACATAATCTACATCATTTTTTATCTTCTCATTTAAAAATAATATTTTGGAAAATGCTTATGAGATTTCCTTTCTTTTTGACAATAAAGAATTTTTAAAATTTTTTTTAAGGGAACTGAGCTAGATATTTTTTGGTATAGAAAGTAGTCTATGTCTTGAGACCAACCACACGTACTTTTTCCTTTTGTACACCTTAAAGACCGCAATTTTAAACAGACAGTAAAATGAGTAAAATGCAAGCGCAGCTGAGAATGCATGAAACACAGACACTCCGCAGTCAGACGGTGCCTCCCGCGCAGGCTCCTTCAGTTGGTTAGAGCAGCCCTTCAGGAGCCGAGCGTGGGCCGCCGGGTTCAAACTCTGGCGAAGCCACTCCCTAGACTGTGAGACTTGTTCAAACTACTTACTTCTCTGAGCCTCGGTTTCTTCATTTACAAAATAAAGATAAAGTGCCTCCACGCTGGGTTTTTATGAAGATTAAATAATAAATTATTTAGAAGTACCACAAAAATGAGGGCAAAGTGAGAGACTTCCGTCCTATATATGTAGCAGTGTGGTTTAAAAAACAAAACAACAACAAAAAAAACAAGGGGACAGGATGTGATGCCAGAAACCCTGGATCTGAGCTGTGCTCTGCCATTTATCAACTGTGTAACCTTGGGCAAGTCTCAACTCCATGAGCCAGTTTCTTTCACCTGATTCCGATTTCTGGTGATATAAAGAAAAGTAGCCCAAAGAAAGTGAATTTCTACAATGACTGTTCTTCCTCACCACTGACAACACAAACTGATGCAGGGCTCCTAATCCAAACACGGGACTGTGACGGGAGACCTTTGCAAATGCATATAAAGGGCACAAGCGCATATACACACACACTCTGGCAGATCTTGGAACCTTAAGCTTTGCCAAAGACCTGGACAAACTTCTTCCTCTGTTATTTAGGAAAAGCTTTTGTAACAAAAAACTCGGGATATCTGTGAGCTTTACAGGATTACAACAGAGGCATATTTTGGAACGAGATGTTATATAATCAGAAAAGCCAAATTTATATTAACTCTCTACACAGAAGTGTATTTCTAAACGATACTGTTGATATTATTTCTTTAGGGGTCTCATGTCTCTGGAATTCTTCTTTCAGAAGCAGGGGAGAAGAGAGTGCTTGTTCTTTTAAAGGCCCTTGTTCCCTGATTTAGGAGACTGAGATCTTAAGGCAGGTTCTCTCCTTTTCTAAGGTTTTGCTCAATTCTCATTGAGTATGATTTTCTATAGAAAATAGTTTATAACTTAATGTAAATTCTAGTTATTAATTCATTTATAACAACAGCTAACCGAGTCACTAATAGCTACAGTATAGGCTTCGGGTCTAAGGGACTATCAGGACTCTCAGAGGTATTTAGGCAACTAACCTGTTTTACTTTTCTGTTCTCTCCAAGAACTCTATTTGCACTGTAACACTAAGGGTGGTAGAGTAAGGATCTATTTATGCCCGAGCATACAGTCTAATACTGAATTTTCTAATCATACCATCATACATCTGCATGACTCTAAAACTGACGATACGGTATGTGGCTGGCCTCCATGGACTGGTCTCCAGACGACTCTAGGCTAGCCTGTATTCAAAACTGCTTCCCGTAGGCTGGAACGAAGAAGCTGGATTTCCAGAAGTCAAAACCTGCTACTGTGTGCTCCAAGGAGGGTGCTGAGGTCCAGAAATGTATCCTGCTGATTTCCCAGCTGAGGATCCCAACCTGGGTTAACTTTCTTCTCTACCCTTTAGATAAACAGATCCAGTCTACTGAGATATGGGAGATATGTGATGAAATATGTGTCTGCATTTCTGGCTAATCTGAGTGTTTACTCCATTGATCAAGACAGTGCTCACAAATGACAGCTAGTTCTGTGCTTCTATGTTCAGTGACTTACACGCATTGTTGACCCACGAGGTGTGAACTGTGAGCACCTCTGCATTATCGATGAAGACACTGAATTTTAGTAAGTAACCTGCCCAAGGGCACACAGCATGTGGAAGAGCCGTGACTCATCTCCAGGCAGCCTGACTCCAGAGCCCGCGCTCTCAATGATGACAACACACGGCCTGCCACAGTATTTCTCCTCTGGCGTCAACTTACAACCAAAACATCATTTCTAAGATTTAATCCAACATAATAATTTAAGGTAATGCCTCTAATTTTTCCAAAAATCCCTTTTGATGCCCCTGGCCTATAGGAGCGCATGTTTGATGGGCCACTAAAAGGAAGACAGGGTTTGAATTCCAGAAACTCCAGCCAGACAGAGCTCTATATAAAGTACCTTGATGTGGACAGCAAGTAGCTATTTATTCTATCCAGTAGTTCAGATAACCGGGTATGCCCATGGCAGAGCTAAATGTCTTCCAAAGACCAAACAAGGGAAGAAAGAACAGCTAACGAGGACAAGCTTTCTGCCCTTCTAGAAATTTAACTTATACAATAAGCTTTTATGGATTTTTCCGATGATTTACAAAATCATCTTTTCATGCCTAATTTCCCTCTGTAGAAGGAAATGGGAGAGCTCCCCTTGGGGGAATTACCTGTAAGAACTGCTGCGGTGGCTGGGTCAGCGGGGCCGGAGACGGTTGCGGAACCGAAGCGAGCTGCGGCTCCTGGGAGCTCGGCTGTGGCTGCGGGACTGACAGTGCCTGCGGCGGCTGCTGTTGTGGAGCAAAGGTCGGGTAGGCGGTCACCACCTGACCCATGAGCATTGTGCTAGGTACCATGACCGCCCCACAAGCTACGGGAGCAGTTACTAATTTGGTCACAAGTTGCTGACCTTGAGAAAATCTGTGAAGAGGAAAGAAAGAGAAGAAGGGGAGTCAGAAGTGTAAGGTATATATTATAAAAGGCAGTGGGATGAATACTCCTCTAAGATAATACCCCATGATATTGCCAGTTTAGTTCTTTTTTTTTTTTTTAAAGATTTTATTTATTTGTCAGAGAGCAAGCGAGAGAGGGAGCACAGGCAGACAGAGCAGCAGGCAGAGGCAGAGGGAGAAGCAGGCTCCCCGCCAAGCAGGGAGCCGGATGTGGGACTCGATCCCAGCACACTGGGATCATGACCTGAGCCGAAGGCAGCCGCTCAACCAAGTGAGCCACCCAGGCGTCCCGCCAGTTTAGTTCTTAAAAGCTGTACGTTCCAATTTCGTTTCCTGTTTCATGTTTTTAAAGATGCCTTTGGGAATACCAGTAAAACAAAAATGTATGTAGCAAAATGAAATGATCACAAACAAAAATATAAATTTTTTGGACATCTATATGCGAAAGAATGAAGTTGGATCTTTACCATTCACCACATACAAAATTCAAGTCAGACTGGATTAAAGCACTAAACATAAGAGCTACAACTACGAAACTCTCAGAAAAAAACAGGGTAAGTTTTATGACACTGGATTGGGCAGTGATTTCTTGGATATGATGCTGAAAACACAGGCAACGAAAGATAAACTGGACATCAAAATTAAAAACTTTTGTATATCAAAGGATACTACAGCACAGGGAAAGAGAATTTCTCTTCTACTCTGTGGGAGGAAATTATCTGCAAATCCTCTGATATAGATTATATAAAACAATCCTATAACTCAACAATAACCAATCTGATTAAAAAATGGGCAAAGGTCTTGAATAGATGGTTTTCTAAAGAAGATCTACAAATGGTCAATAAGCAAATGAAAAGATGCACAGGGAAATGTGAATCACACCCATCAGGATGGCCATTATAAAACAAACAAATTAGTGCTGGTGAAGATATGGAGAAATTAACATGCACTATTGGTAGGAATAATAAAATAGTGCAGCTACTAAGGAAAACAGTAGGACTGTTCTCAAAAAATTAAATACAGAATCAGCACGATCCAGCAATCCCAGTTCTGGGTATATACCTAAAAAGAACTGAAAGCAGAATCTCAGATACTTGTGCATTCATGTTCACAGCAGCATGATTCACAATGGCCAAAAGATGGATCCAAGTGTCCACCAATGAATAAGTAAATAAAAGATGGTGTATTCACACAATGAAATATTATTTGGCCTGAAAAGGGAATAAAATCGGGGCATGGGTACCTCAGTAGGTTAAGCATTCGACTCTTGATTTCGGCTCAGGTCATGATCTCAGCATCCTGAGATCAAGACCCACACTGGGCTCTGAACGTGGAGCCTGCATAAGATCCTCTCTCATCTGTCTCTCCCCACTTGCACTCTCTAAATGAATGAATAAATAAATATCTTAAAAGGAGTAAAATTCTGACACATGCCACAACATGGACAAACCTTGAGGACTCTGTGCCAAGTGAAATAAGCCAGTCACAAAAGACACACATATTGTATGATTCCATCTGTAATCTAGAGTGTCTAGAGTAGTCAGAGTCATAGATTTATGTGCTTAAAAGCAGGATGGTGGCTTCCAGGACCTAGAGAGGAGGTGGAATGGGGAATTATTTTTCAATGGGGCAGAGTTTCAGTTTGGGACTAAGAAAAAAGTTCTGGAGGTGGGGGGGGGGGGGGGGGGGGGGGGAGGAGGAAAAAGTTATGGAGATTGATGGTACTGATGGTCCCAACAGCATAAATGTACTTAATGCCAAAGAAATGTACATGTTGAAATAGCTGATGTGGTAAATTTCATGTATATTTTACCACAATGAAAAAAAGTTTTAAACCTGCTAAAAAATATCTTCCTTTTATAAAATTCTAGGTACTTGGGGAATCAGCTATATGTGGCATGTGTTCATTTTGCTAATCATGAATAAACAAAGCTATCATAAGGGATTTTCAAAGACCTCTCTATTAGGTGTACAGAAGATACTTACACTGCAAGTTGTATCTTATGAACATAATTCAAAATTAAATGATCTTCTAACACTGAATAAAAATATCCTCAATTTGTAAATTCATCGATGTAGCATACACCCACTGTGTTAGAATTCACTAATATTTGCTCCCTCCCCACCTTCCTTCTTCTATTTTAATAAAACAACAACAACAAAAAATGGTACCTGTTCAGGGAACAATACTATTTCTATTTGCCTTTTCTATGAGAAGAAGTTATTTCTAACATTGCCATTACAGAGCTATGACTCCACTGTGACTGGAGCATGACATCACTGCAGTTATACACCGTGTCAAGTACATAATGGCATTAAAGTTAGTAGAAATTAACTTTATTATTTATGTGGTCTGTAAGGCCAAATAAATCCATTTTTTAATCCATACCAAATCTTGAAAATAAAATACTCTTATATACTTCAGGGCTGAATATATTACTTAATGCAAAAAATATGTAGAAAAGAATTAAAAAACTGACATATGGAGAATGATGCCCAAAGAGAAAGTAACATTTTCAAAGTGGCCTGGGCATAGAAGTACTAAATGCTCATTTATCTCTAATCTTAAAAGAAATTGCCCTAACTGGTCACTGATAGAATGTGATGAAAATACTTCATCCATCTCTGGCACCAAGACACATTCTTCAATCTACTTAATGCTTAACTTACTTCCGTGATTTCATATACACTATTCCCTTTGTTTAGAATACCCTTCTGAGAGTCCCTGCCACATGAAAAAGTCTAGCTTTTTAAGACTCAGGCAAAGTACCTCCTCTGTGAAGCTTGGCCTTGACCACACTCCTCTCTTCTCCTGTTTGCCTCAAACCATAAAACTGCTAACTTCCTTTTTCTAAAAACCTAGGAAGAAGTATTTATCGTGACAAATAATACTGATTTGTTTAACCCTCTATGGCTTATAAGTCTGATCATTGTCTTGGGACAAAGAATGTGCCATACTCACTTAAGTAGAATGCCAACGTTTGCTGAGATATATATTTTCATCTCAAAAAAAAAAAAAAAAAAAAAAAGTCCACAAATAGTTGCTAAATTGTATCCTCCAAAATGCACATCAGCATTCTAGAATAATGATGTCTTCCTTAGGCTTTAAAAGTAGTCCTCTACATTTCTACATTTCTATGGAGCACATTCATAATACCTCCTTTTAGAATGTCAGGGCGAGAAGTTGGACTTCACTTGAGGAACTGAGTTCCAAAGAGAAGCAATGAGTTCTCTGTGCTCTCACTGCCTCTGTGATCCTACAGCTTCTTTACTCTCTGGAAATTAATGGGATTTTAATCAAACCTATTATGCAGTTTGATACAACAAAATTGTATTATAAAAGCAGCAGCCTACTTGTATTGCAGTAAAATAAAAACTAAAAAGTATTTAAGATAGAAGTTTTAAGACCATAGAGATCCTACAATAGTTAAGAGAAAGCTTCCCAATGATATGAAATAATGGCATTTCTTCAAAATATTTGTTTCTAGGTCATCTATTTGGACTGCCCACTAAAATAAGTCATAAATGGCTGTTTTTCTAGAATGGCCCACAAAAGTTTAGTATACTATAAACTTCAGTACTTGAGTTCTGATATCAGGTACCCAGGCTTAAATTTAGAAACTACTCATCACCCCTTTAACTCCTACAAGGCCCTAACCAAATTACTATAGACTCACTATTTTCTTATTTGGGAAATAAAAGACCTAACCACATCTTTAAAAAAAACACAAAAACAAAAAAATTAAATGAGATAGTGTATTTTGAACACCTAGCACAGTACTCAACAAACTCAAGAAAGGTAAGCTACTTTTATTCCATAATCCATACAAACCATGGGAATATAATCCTTAGCCATTGTTACTGCATGAAAACTCATCAACATCTGTATTAAAATGTTGAAAGGTTCAGAGTCGTACAAAGCCTGTCGTAAAACTCCTGTAACAGTGTGCTATGGATACTGGACTCTAATATTTGGTAGAACATTTTTGGATAGGAAACAAAATTTATTGTTTTATTATAACATCCTTAAACAATGGACATATTCTGCATTTTTTAAAAATTTTTTTTGTTTGAGAGAGAGCAGAGAGGGATAACAAGAGAGAGACAGAGCACAAGAAGGGAGGAGAGGAAGAATCAGACTCCCCACTGAGCAGGGAGCACGACATGGGACTTGACCCCAGGACACTAAATTGGCCCATGATCCGAACTGAAGGCAGATGCTTAAACAACTGAGCCATCCAGAACCCCTCTGCATTTTTATTTCTAATTCAAGAATGCTGGTGGGAGTTGGCTACAAACTAAAATCAAATTTTTAAAAATCAAATCAGTTTTTTAATTCATCAATTTTTACAACTTTGGAATGACTGAATTATGACAACTACCTGATCTGTCTGTCCTGAGTGAATGTAGTCACTGCAGCACTCGGGGTACTGCTCTGTGGCATGCTAGATGGAATCTGGACCATGCTTCCGGCTGCCGGCTGTGAGATCACCATAGTGTTGTACAGTGGGGCTGTGAGAGTGCTCTGCGTCTGACTGGGAAGAGATGTTTGTTGACTGTGCCCACTCAATACATTCTGTTGACTCTGCTAGAAAATAGAAGATATTACAGATGAATTAAATGAAAAAAAATTTTTAAGGAAATATGCATCTACTGTTCATTACTCTAACAATAGTTGACATGATCAAAAAAGGAGAAGCAGGACATATTACTCTGGGAGAAATCTAACTACAAAGGAAAAAAAAACTTGTAGTTATTGAGAATGAATTAGTCTTCAGTATCTTGTTGGAATATAAACTATGAACTTTAGAACTTCTGTTAAATGCCCAGAGTGAGTGACGGGCATTAGACATCTTGATAGATTTCGCCTGAAGTCTTGGGATTTACAGTCACTGATGTACACCAATTACCCGCATCAAATTTCCTAGATTACTGATTAAACTATCACTACTCTAACAGCTTATTCTTCATAGTAATGTGTTTCCTGGTCACCCTCTTTTTTAAGTCAAACCTTTATAACATACAGAAGTAGCCTGCATGTTCATTTTTAATGAACTGCAAAATTTTTAAATGTCAAAATACTGAAAGCATTTATAACACTGACAATTTAACAATTTTGCACAAAATATTTTAATGATCACCCTCAAAACTAAACTTCTAATTATTACTATTAAAGGTTAAAATATGGAAATACTTCAGATAGACCTTCGTTTCCGTTTCTGCAAAAGTGTACATTTCAATCACTCAATACTCCAGAGCCCATTGCACTTGATACCATTACCTGACTTGATGTACTCTGTAAAGTCTGCTGTGGTATCATATGCTGAGTTGTGCCAATGTGTCCAGTATTCATTCCACTTTGAATCTGGTTAGTTTGAACGACCTGGCCCTGCATATTTATAGGTGTGAGTTGCTGGATGTTAGATGAATTTCCAGAAGAAAGTTGAACAGAACCAAAACTCAAACCAGGGGTTGACTGTTGTAAAAACATCTTTAAAAATAAAGATTACATTACAATGAGCTTTGTAGATTAAAAACAAAGAAGAATGAGAGCAATTTTAAAAAGCGAAAGCAAAAACAAGCTACAAATTAAGTTTAAAAAGCAAACAACAGGATGGTTAAGTCTTTTTCAGTGACCAATTAGCAATAAACAATTACTGGAAAAAACCCAATTTTTATTCATTCTTCCAGTCATCCCATAACCTTATCATGTTTCCAACTGTCAGAAAAAGGGTGATAAATTTCAAAGCCTCTACTTGTTTGAATATTTTACATGTTGCTCATTGTTTGTTCTACGAGCTAGCATTACCCCAACTCAGTGCTACTCAAAAGATCTGTGGACAGGCAGTTTTTTTTTTAATCAATCATTGTTTATAATGTATGGCATCACACAGAAGTAGCTTTTTTTCACTTAGTTTCCATTCTCCAAAATCCTAGTTTCTTCTGAGAGATACAACTTTAGTGGCCCTGTCTACTGATCAAATAAGACTATCAAGAATTATATCTACCAGAAGTTTACTAAAATAATGATTGATGATTGATTTATAAACTCTACCACAGGTACCTAGAAGTCTACAAAAAATACTGTATTGTGGGTTTAAATTTACTAAAAATTAGATTGCTAAAAGAGGACTCTAATCTGGAGAAACAACGATGTTGATGGAAATACTCTTAGGAGTGTAAATGCCATCACACTGAGTAGGTAACCAATGAGTATTTATTGAACTAAACTGATGAAATGTTATCTCTTGCTTCTCCATTTTTAATTAAGAAAAGTCAATTTTCCTAAGAAACCAAAATGTGAGTGGCTTGTTTTGCTTGTATTCAAATATCATAACTTTACCTGCAGCCCTTGACCATGGACCATTTGAAGTTGTTCTTGAATTTTTCTTAGTTCTTCCTGTTGTCGATGAATATTTGCCTCTATCATCCGTGTCCGTTGCTCTAATTGGTCTTTTAGATGCTGCATGGCTCCTAATTGAGCTGAAAACTGAAACTGAAGTACCAGTTTGGGAAAAGCGTAACATATTTTAGAATCACTTATTCTTCATAACTGTGTGACGTGAGAAATAAGTAGTATATATCACAAGCTAAGAATGTTAACACTAGTTTTCAATGTATTACCTCTCAGCTCCTAATTCACCCACCTTTGCTTGGTTTTCTGCTACTGGAGCTGGACCCTATAAACATTACTCCTTTGTCAGCAGACACAAACTGAGTCATGTCCATAAATGGTGCTGGAGGGATACTGCAAAAGGAGTATCCCCTGGCTTTCCAGCAAGTCTTACTGGCATCCTTATGGGAAGCTCCCCTGCAATTTTTGCTGTGGGGCAGGTGGCTTCCTGCTCTCCAGCCCTGGTCTGTGGTACCTCAGTGAACCTCTCTCTCATGGCTACAGCCACACCAGCCCCAATGGTAACTGAGTTTTGACTTGGCCTGGAGGAAGAAAAGTTGAGGAGGCCTGGGGGAGTTTTCCAAGTTGTTCCTTCTTTTCATACTATACTCCCCCTCTCACAGTCAGTGGCTGTTCTCTACATCCATTATCCCTGTATTACTTAGGATTCCCTGTTACCCTATTAATAATATTTTATTATTATCTCTATTTCAAATTTCTGGTATGGCTTCTGACTTCCGACCAGATCTTGCCTGATTACAAGTACACACTGGCATTGGAAGACCAGTGCTCAGCTGGTCAAGCCTGCAGTTATTGATTTTGGCTCAGGTCATGGTCTCCAGGCCCTGAGATTGAGCCCTGTGTCAGGCTCACACTCAACACAAAGTCTGCATGAGACTTTCTCCTTCTCCCTCTCCTCTTTCAGGACCCAAAGACTTTCTCTTTCTCCCTCTGCCTCTCCCTTGTTCACATGCCTGTGAACATGTGTGCTTGCTCTCTTCTAAAATAAATACCAACAACAAAACCCAAAAAGACCAGAGCTCATACTGTGGCTCTATCATTTCCTAGAACAAGTTACTTAATTTCTATCATTTAACAAATGAAAAAATAGCCTGCTCCTAGAGTTATTCATATCAAATTCTGTCATCCCTAGAATGGCCTCTTTGTACACATCATTAGAAGGTTATAAAAATCTAACAGATAACTAACCATATTTTTATTCATATTTTCAGCTGAAACTATTCACAGTTGTGTGTTCACAAATATGAAATGTAGACTTTTATAGACTAAGCAATTATGAATGAATAAATGCATACATGAATGCAAACAGTTACTCTACTTCCAGGTTTTTCAATCTTATTTCATGGTTTTACTTGAGTCATAAACAGCTTCTATTTACTACTGCTAGAAATTTAGTCACATTTAGTGATTCATCACTTACGTGTATCCTGCTCATTTAATTATTTCCATAAATATTTAGCACAGGGTATCGCAGAAAGAATGCCAATTTATTGGAAATGTGTCTTAATCTTAAAACAGTCTCCTACAGGGGCACCTGGGTGGCTCAGTCAATTAAGCATCTGCCTATGGCTCAGGTCAAGATCCCGCGGTCCCTAAATGGAGCCCACACTGGGCTCCCTGCTCAGCAGGGAGTCTGCTCCTTCCTGCAACTTGTATGCTCTCTCAAATAAATAAAATCTAAAAAAAAAAAAAAAAAAGTCTCCTACAGTGAACTGCATCTAAAAGTAAGCAAAGTCCTCCAAAAAGTTTGTGTTGAGGATACTGAATATTACCTTTCAAAAAGTATAGAACTCTGTCTTTTGAGTTGACAATCATCAGACTGTATCTTATATTAGATCAAAATAAGTAGGAGAAAACATTACAAGTTTTGTGCCTTAGCTCCCTCATGCCTTTAAGAAATATTTAAAATGTTGTATTTTATCCTAACAAAAGTTATTTATACTTTTGGGTAAACATTACATTGTCATCACTGAAAGGATTTCTATTAAACGCAAATAATAGATACAAACACAGAAGGCAGAAAAACAGGAAATAAAATCACAGAACTAAGAGACAAAGTATTTGGCTTTATCACTCAATGAAATATGAGATCTGAATACTTACTAATGTTTTTGACATAGTAGATATTACTAATTTAATGAAAATATCCCTTTAAAATGTTAAGAAATACTCATTCAGTAACTTGAGATTAACGAACTAATAATTGAAAGTATGTCTAAATATTTACATTAAAAAATCTGTTAATCTTCAGAACAAATGTTGATAAAAACTATTACAACTACAGATAATATTTAAGCACGGTACACGATCATATGTTGCTGGATGTCAAGATTATGATGTTTAGGTAATTTACAATATTGCCAATATACTTGTACAGGTGTCATATAATGGCTAAAATTATATATGTATAATTTAAATAATAACCATATAAGACAAAAGATATTTTTAGAAAACCATTTTTACCTATTGTTGACTATCACTATTTGAAGTACTGCTACATCAAGGTATATTTAACCCGACAAAACAGTTGGGATTATTTTTACCACTACCTAGCATTTTTAATGTGTTTGAGACACTGAATGAATGCAGAGTCATAAATTCCAAGTTGGGAAGTTATAATCAAAAGTAACTTAGTGTCACTTTTGTTACACCTCTTTCTCCTGCTAATTTCTATATTCAGGCCTCCTTCAGGACTCAACCCCAGCAACAATTTTTCCAGAAAGTTTTCCTTCACTTCCTCAGGCTGCATTAGAGGTCCATCTAATGTGCTCACATATCAGCCTTGAGCACAGACTATATAATACTATATAATACCTCATTGTAGTTCTAGGTCATTCCTTCTAGATGTAATAAAGTCTCATAGTATATGTGTATTTGTTATTGCTGGCACCTGCAATAACTCAAGTATCTCAATAAATGTCCCACATCTGAATGAATGAATATATGAATAAAATTATTTGAGTCTTCCAACAGTCACAGGAAGAACAAAAAGAAGAACTTTATTTCACTGTTAGTATCATTCTGTCTATAGTGTCTCCCAGTGGGGGTGTTATAGCATATAAACCGGGATAATTCCTTGTTACACAAAACTGTCCTGCATCCTGAAAGACAACTAGCATCCCTGGTCCTTGTCTATTAAGGGCCAGTGATACTCCACAATTACTGACGATCAAAAATATCCCCCAGACATTATAAATGCCAACAGGTGAGATTCACTGCATTAAAAGTATATATTTTTTAAAATCTATTAGCTTAAAGACAATTTATCATTTTAAAATACTTAACTGAAACAAACAAACAAAAAATACCTGGGACATGCCTTGTGGAATTGGTAAATTTGCAGCTTGAGACATCGCTGGCTGGGTTAACGACTGACCAACAGATTGGGAATTTATGGACTAGGAAGCAAAACAAAAAATAACACTGGAGTGACAATTATTCCCATCCATAAGTACTTCCACCAGAAATAGCACCATGGTATCTTTATAACTGAACTACAATTTGCCTCGTAATATTTTTAGTGGAGTACAGGCATGCATGTCGCCCCCTCTACACTGGATGTGCCCATTCCCTATTTATCCTTTCATCTTCTAAGTCATCTGCCACATTACCTTGCAAGGGCTCTTAATAAAAATTAAATGGACATAACTGAAGGTGATTGGTATTTGAAATTAGATATGAAATGGCTCTAAATTATTAACTTTCCTTAAGTAAAAGAAATATCTAACATTTTACCTGGAAAATAATCAAAAGGATATGTCTGAGAATGATTTCACAAAAAAGGAAAGATCTCGAGTATTATTTATCAACAGCAATTCTGATCTTTATAAAAAAGGGTAATGAATTAATGAATTTATAAAAATTTACATGACCCCCCCCCCCACTTATAATAAATCCTTATTCAGATGAGTTCTAACCAGATAAAGTTTACCTGACTACTAAATGATGCCCTCCTCGATGCCATCTTTTCATGAGCTGGTAAATGTGGTCTGGGAGGAGTGCTTGTGTCCGTTGGGATCTTTGTTGGTGTTGCTGAGGTCAACAAAAATGAAACAGTGTTAGTACTTTATAAAATATAATTTGCAAAGATAAATCTCAAGATGGATTCAATAAATTAAAAATAAACTTTCAATTATTTTTCTAAATTATTTCATAAAAGTAAAGTCTATGACAATAACAGGATTCATTTTAATTACTTCTTTCTTAAGGACAAAGAATATATCTGAAATAGGAAAATTTTATATTTAAAAATGGTGACTACTCCTAGAGCTCAATAGTAAAAAAACCCAAAAATAATAATTCCATTTAAAAATGGTCTACAGACAAAAAGACATTTCTTCAAGAAGATACACAAATGGCCAGCTAGAATATGAAATGTTCAAGGTCACTCACCATCAGGGAAATGCAAATCAAAACCACAATAAGACGCAACCTCACCTGTGACAAGATGGCTATTATAAAAAAACAAGAAGTGTTGCTGAGAATGTAAAGAAACTGGAACCCGTCCACACTTAAAATTGGTGGGGTTATGAAATAGTGGAGCCACTGTGGGAAACCGTAATGGAAGTTTCTAAAAAAATGAAAAGTATAACTACCACATGTGATCCAGCAATTCCACTTCTGGGTATTTATCCAAAAGAATTAAAATCAGGATCTCAGAGAGATATTAGCACTCCTATGTTCACAGCAGCACTATGCTCCATTATGGCTGCAGAGTGATCTCGTACTATTCTTAATAGCCAAGATGTGGAAACAATCAAAATGTGTACTGAGAGATGAATGGAAAAACAAAATGTGGTAATATATATACAATGAAATACTACTCAACCTTTAAAAAGAATGAAATTTTGCGAGATAAGACAACATGGATCAATCCTGAGGACATTATGTGAAAAAAGCCAGTGAATGAAAGACAAGCATTGAATGACTCCCTTCTATGAAGTATTTAAAATAGAGAAATTCACTGAATCTGAGTAGAATGGTGACTGACAAGGACTGGGGGGATAAGGAAAATAAAGAGTTAATAATCAATGGGCATAACGTTGCCATTAAGTACAACGAATAAGCTCTAGAGATCTGCACTACAACACTGTATCTATAGCCAACAATAATGTATTGTAAGCTTGAAAACTTAACAGGATAGATCTCACTTGAAGTGTTCATACCACAGTAAAATAAAATGTATAAAAAGAGAAACATAGCTACAAAGGAAAAACTTTCCCCCCTAAGATTTAAGAAATTCTATGTTTAACCCCTCTTTAATGTTCTACCTATGGTGTTGAGTGGTTCCAACAACCTCCTTTTCCTTACATAGTTGTAATACCCTGGGAAATTAAACTGCTAAACCCTTTAAACAAAAGAAGGTTACTAATCCAATGATAATTATGCAAGTCTTCATTAAAAATTAAGAATTAAAAATAACATTCAGGAGTTAGTCCAAGATGGCAGAGGAATAGGAAACCTCAGTTCTGTCTGGCCCCAGGAATTCAGCTAGACAGCTATCAACTCATTCGGAACACCTGTGAACTCAACTGCAGATCTAAGAAAAGAATAGCTGCAACTCTACAAATAGCAAAGCGGCCACTCTCTGCAAGACAGGAGGTGCAGAGAAAGCTGAGGCCATATGTCTGAAGATGAACTAACCGCGGGGGAGGGAGCCTCCAAAAGCCGGCTACTGAAAAGTGATACAGCAGCGGAGTGCAAAATCAGAACTTTTAGAAGCCTGCTCAGGTGAGAGACGTCCCCCAAGTGAAAGGTGCTCAGGTGGCAGAAGCAGGACGCAATACTAAGTGGGATGGTGTAGTCTCAGGATCCCCAGGGTCACAGGAAGACTGGGACTGCCTGAGTGTGGACGAGTTTCCAGGCATCAGAGCAGGGAAGCTGGCTATCATCAGTGAGCCCAGGAGTAGGCTCCCACCTCGGGGTTGCCATATACTGCAAATCGGAACACAGCAGAACCACAGCAAGACCACCCCCCTCCAGAAGTGGCATGAGGATGCGTCACAGAAATCTTCAGGGTTTGGAGACTCAAAATGGGGTCATGTGACTGAAACAGAAATGCTGGGTCACAGGGCAGGTGAGCACCAACTGCAGCCAGAAACAAGGGAGACTGCAGTGATTGACTGCTTTTCCCGGCGGGTGCACTCAGCAGTGTGGCACTGAGCTCTCTGCTCTGCTGGTTATTGGGAAGACACCAACTTCATACTCATCCTCTAAAGCAGCCTTGAAAACCTTCAGGGAACAAAAGCCACAAGGAGCAATAAGGCACAGATTACTTAGCCTGTCCCCTGGCAAGGGTGGTACCATTCCACCTGGGGCAAAGACACTTAAGAATCAATGCAAGAGGCCCCTCCCCCAGAAGGTCGGCAAGACCAAGTTTACTGATCACAGAGAACTGCAAAACTCAAGCACTAGGGGAAGACAGTTTATATAATAAATGGTCTTCTTCCCACAATTTTTAGTTTTTCAAAATTAATTCTTTTTCTTCTTTCCACCAATTTTTACTTTATGAACTTCTTAGAAATCTTTCTTTCATTTTTACATTTACATTCAATCCTCTCATTGTATTTAATTTTATTTTTGTATATAAGTTTTTCTTTCTTTATAATTTTGGGATGCAGTTTCCTTTAACAAATGGACCAAAACACACCCAGAATCTAGTGTATGGCTCTATTCTCTTCACCTATTTGATCATATTCTTTTTTCTTTCTTTTTTTTGGTAAAAGTCTTTAATTTTCATCTTTACGGTTACATTCTATCCTTTCAAAGTATTTAAAATTTTATTTTTGTACATATATGTTTTTCTCTCTTTATAATATTGGCAAGTAGTTTCTTCTAACAAACCAAAATACACTCAGGATATAGTGGATTGTTCTGTTCTGTTTACCTGTCTGTTTACATTCCTTCTTTTTTTTTTTTTTTTTTTTTTTTTTT
>PISX010005776.1:0-53016 GCA_004024625.1 Mellivora capensis | reverse complement strand
ATCTAGTTTTCTAATAAACAGACCAAAATACACACAGCATCCAGTGTACTGTTCTTTTCTGTTCACTGTCTGATTGTGCTGGGTTTTTTTTGTTGTTTTTTTTTTTTTATTCAGTCTTGGGTCTTTTCTGATTTGTGCATATTTCTCTGGGGTCACTGTTGCCATTTTAGTATTTTATTCTCTCATTCATCTATTCTTTGGAAACATTCACCTCAAAAAAGAGAGTAACAGGCGGTACTGACTACCAGGGACCTAATCAATATGAAAAGTAAGACTCAGAACTAGAGTTCAGAATAATAACTATAAAGATACAATACATAAAGATATATTAAAAAGTCTACTAATGAGATGCAATAAAAAATGGAGGCCCTAACAGCTAGGATAAATGAGGCAGAAGAGAAATAGTGATACAGAAGACAAAATAATGGAGTATAAAGAAGCTAAGAGATAAACAACTACTGGATTATAAAGGGAGAATTTAAGAGATAAGTGATACCATAAAACAAAACAGTATTAGAATAATTGGGATCCCAGAAGAGGACGGCGGGGGAGGGTGCAGAAAGTATGATGGAGCAAATTATAGTGGAGAAGAGGTCCGTAACCTACAAAGGCAGAAACAATAGACTGGCAGCAGACCTATCCAGAGACCTGACAGACCAGAAAGGACTGGCATAATACATTTGGGGTGCTAAATGAAAAAAAAATGCAGCCAAGAATACATTATCCAACTAGAATGTCATTCAAAATAGAAGGAGACATAAAAAGCTTCCAGGACAAAGAGAAACTAAAAGAATTTGTGATCACTAAACAAGCTTTGCAAAAAAAAATTAAAAAGGATCCTTTAAGCAAATACAGAGCCCAAAAGAAACACAGATCAGAAAGGAACAGAGACAATATACAGTAACAGTAACTTTACAGGCAATACAATGGCACTAAATCTACATCTTTCAATAGTTACTCTGAAGGTAAATGGGCTAAATGTCCTAATCAAAAGACATAGGGTACCAGAATAAATTTTTTAAAAAAAGCAAGAACTTTCAGAAAGCAACCTTAAAACAGGTACCTGGGTGATTTAATTGGTTAAGCGTCTACCTTCTGTGCAAGTCATGATCTCAGGATCCTGAGATCAAGCCTCTCATCAGGTTTCCTGCTCAGTGGGGAATCTGCTTCTCCATCTCCCTCTGCCCCTCCCCCCAAGTCATGCACTGGCTCACTCCCTTTCTCTTTCTAAATAAATAAATAAAATCTTAAAAAACAAAACAAACAAAAAAGCCAACTTAAAGAACACTGACTGGTTCTACCAGTAAAAAAGGAATAAACAGTTTTGTTTTTTGAGGGACAATTAAAGGCAACTTAACAATACCAATACTACTACCTAAATATTTTATACACTATTTTATAAACTTAATTCTTTGTTCAATGTGAGCAACATGGCTTCTGCTCATTGGAAAGGTTAGTATATTCAGAAAAGTATAAATTTATCATTTTGAAGTAGCATTTTACCCATCTTCCCACCCACCTCCCCTCTGACAACAAACCATGCTCTTTTCTATATTTAAGAGTCTGGCGTTTTGTCTTTTTCTTTGTTAATTTGTTTTGTTTCTTAAATTGGTGAAGGAGATTAAGAGTGCATTTATCATCGTAATAAGCAGTATGTATAGAATTAAGTCATTATATTGTACACCTGAAGCTAATATAACACTGTACATTATATTCAACTAAAAAAAATAATAAATTTTAAAAGAGTGTTTCTAACTTTTTAACGTAAGCAATGCTACAGTAAACCTTTTCATGTAAAAAAATAAAGTAGCACTTGATGAAAAATGCTGACACCAGTAACACAATTTAGAAGCACTCTCTTGAGAGAGAGTGCTTTCAAGTTAGGGTACTCACAGGAAGGGTCTGAGACTGCTGTGTGAGATGATTTTCTCGAACTCCTGGAGGAAGCAGAAGGGGTTGGGCTGTGATCAAACCTTTCCAAGGCTTCCTTGAGACTGACTGTGTTTATACGATTATCAGACCCAGAATCTTGGCTCTAAGGAGACAGAGTAAAATATGTTTTCTTGTAGTTCAGTTCAGAGATCCCTAATTAGCAATACAGGCTGCTAACCCCCTCCTCCCCAAAATCAGTTTTTACCCACAACAAGCCAAAGGTACCTATATAATATTTACCTGTGTTATATTAGGTAAAGAAATGAAAATTTTTCTATTGCGAGAAAATTTTGGCTTCATTCTCTACAGAAACAGATGCAGAAGAAAGAAGCTGGACTCTTAACTCACACCGCATACAAAAATTAAGTTACATGGATCAAAAATCTAAGTGTAAGAACTAAAACTATAAAACTTTTAGAAGAAAAAGGGAAAAGCTTTATGACACTGGATTGGGCAATGACTTCTTGGATGTGACACTGAAAGCATAGGCAGCAAAAGTGCATCAAACACTATAACCAGAGTAGAAAGACAGCCTGCCCACGGGATGGGAGATAACATTTGCAAACCACGTATCTGATAAGGGATTAACACCCAGAATATACAAAGAACCCTACAGCTGAACCCTACAGTTCAACAGATCTAGAAAATTAGATCTGGGGGTGCCTGGGTGGCTCAGTGGGTTAAGCCTCTACCTTCAGCTCAGGTCATGATCTCAGGGTCTTGGGATCGATCGGGCTCTCTGCTCAGCAGGGAGCCTGCTTTTTCTCTCTCTCTGCCTGCCTCTCTGCCTACTTGAGATCTCTCTCTCTGTCAAATAAATAAATAAAATCTTTTAAAAAAACAATCCAAATTTAAAAACAAAGTTACAAAGACACTCTCCCAAGAAGATATATTAATGGCCAATAAAACACCCTGAAAAGATCTCAATGTCAGTAATCATTAAGGTAATGCATATCAAAGCCATGAGATATATACCACTTCAAACCCATCAGGATGAATATTACTTAAAACCAAAAAAACCCCCAGGGTTGACAAGGAGAAATTGGAATCTTTGTACACTGCTGGTGGGAATATAAAATAGTGAACCTACTATAGAAAACAGTATGACAGTTCCTCAAAAAATTAAGTATAAAACTACTACATGATTCAGTAACTCCATTTCTAGGTATACACTCAAAAGAATTGAAAACAGAGACTCAAACAAGTATTTGTACACCCATGTTCATAGCAGAATGATTGACAATAGCCAAAAGATGTACACAACCCAAGTGTCCATCACTAGATGATGGATAAACAAAATGTGGTCTTTTAAGGGGTGGCTCTTTTCTATCTCATTACAGTCAGAGTCTGCTCTGGAGAGGAACAAAAGTCCTCCTACTGCTCTTTCCAGAACGTTTCCCTTTCCTTCTTCCCAAAACTCACAGCCAGAACTTCACATTATCACTATATGACTAACTCTCATTGCTATGGTCAGTCATCTACTGACCTTGTGGCCACTCCTCACTAAGCACCTGAATTCAAATTTCTGCTCCTGGCTCTGTCTTACCCTTACTAATGCCTACTTCCACAGTTACCAGTATCAGTACTAATTCACACGTTCAACATCATGAGTTCTCTCTTCCTTGATGCCTTGATCTTGATTTCTTCTACCTGTCCTCAGTCACTCATTCCGTTGTCATTACCAGTAAGAATAAACCTTCCATAATCTCAATTTCAAACACCCTCCTCTCTGACCAGCATCTTCCATATTTGCTACTCATTTTTCTTTAGTATCTCAAACTCCAATAACCTTTAGTAGAACAAAAAATACATTGATTCTACCACATTTTCACAATCACTCTCTTACTTGTCTTCTCTCCTCTTTACCCAGCTTAAATTCATGGTTAATCATTATAACCACACCCTTAGGGGTATCATCAACTCTCCTGCTCCTATCTCCCTTTGCCACACTCCCCTGGAAAAATCCCAGGGGACTGCTGGTTAAGCCAAATTCTTAATCTATTCTAAACACGGCTGAAGAAATACAACATGGTGACTGTTCTCTCTTTAAATTAATGGCCAAGAACCTCAAGCGGGCCCTTAATCTTGCCTGCCAGACTAAAATTACCTTGTCTGTTCACTTTCCTACTCTCCTAGAAAACAATTTAATCCTTGTTCCCCTCTTCTCAAACCTCCAACAAGTCCTGTCCTAACCTCACTCTTAGCCGGTTCCTCTGCTTCTGTTTGACTGAAGAGTAGAGCTTTAGACTCCTATCATTATTATCAATCTACCTAGCAGCATCTGTACTAATATATTCTGCCTTTCTTCATGTCACCACAGATCAGGGATCAGCAGACACACACTGTGAGGGTCAGAGAGTCAGTATCACAGACTTTGAGGGCCACACAGTCTCTGCGGCAACCATTCAACTCAGCTGTTGCAGCACAAAAGCAACCATAGGCCATATACGAATAACTGAGTGTGCCTGTGGAATCGGAGGCTATAATTTTCAAGTGTTACAAGTACTATTCTTCTTTTGCTTTTTTTGTTTCAATCACTTAAGAACATGTGGAAAACACCTTTTTAGCTTGTGGGTGTTACAAAACCAGGCAGATGGACCAGATACGGCCTAAAGGTCATAGTTTGTTTCTCTCACTGAGTAATTTTTCCACTAGCTAAGCCCTATGTGTCCACTATGGACTGGACCACATCTTCTCTCATCTGTTCAAGAACATTGCTCTAGCATTTCTACCTCTGTCTCTATCAGTAATTCTTCTCTCTCCAACAGAACATTCTCATCAGTATACAAACATGCTATTATTTCTCCCACCTTAAAAAGGAAAACTTCTTTTAAGCCTGCTTCTTCTTCCTACTACTGCACGACTCCTACCCTTTGTAGGAAAACCTTCCCTCCTCGCTAAATCCCCTTGTCCCAGAAAACTCTCTCTTAAGCCTACCCTAATTAGGCTCTCACTCATATTATTCCACCCAATCTGCTCTTATTGATCAACAAACACATGTTGTTAAACTCAGTGCTCACTTCTCAGTGTTCATCTAATTTAACCTACTATAGGTGACTCTGACAAAACTAACTGTTCACTACTCATGGACACACTTTTTCCTGGCTTCTAGGACAACTCAGTTTCCTGGTTTTATTCACACTTCACTGGATATTTCCCTTGAATCTCCTTCACGTTTTAATGATGGAGTGCCCTAGTACTTAGCCCTTCATCATCCTCTCTCTCCACTCATTCCCTGGTGACCACATTTAGATTCATGACCTTCAAATCCATCCACACATTAAAGTTTCTCAAAAACATATGTCAAATGGACCTCTTCCCTAATCTCCAAGAAGATTGTGGTGGTAAAAGTAAACAGAGCTGAAGTGACATAGGCAGAGTATATTCTGGAAGTAGGGCTAGTTGAATTTACTAAGGACTGGACACTGGCATAAGAGAAAACAAAGCAAGGAGGAATGACCTCTATATGACTTTAATTTCTGTAACTGTCCTCCCTCATTTCAAGGAACGCTAGATTTAAGCGCTTTTCTCAGAAAATGTATTTCACTAAAATATACTGGATTTTCTTCCACTAAGCATACAAAGCCTCTTTGAAAAAATTCTTTCACATGGGATCTGTGACTGCCGAGCGCTTCTCTGGGTTATTCACTGATGTATTCTGAGCATCTGGAGCTATGTCCAGTACGTCCCGGCACATGAAAAGAGCTCTTAATAAGGGTTGTTGAAAAACAGTATCTCTCACACTGACGCTGGCAATGCTGCCTATTTAACTCACTTTTTGTACAGATGCTTGATACTTTTCATTCCACTTATTTCCTGCACATCAAAAGTAACTGTTTTGGGCACTTCTGACCTAGCTCACCATGATCCTCACTTCCTGGTAGTCACCACCCTGTATAATCCCTAGAGACTGAATCCCCTAGAGACTGAACCTAGCGACCTGCTGCTAACGAACAGAACAGATAGAAGTGATGGGCTATTACTTCTGCGAAAAGGTTACAAAAGACTCTGACTTCCACCTTGCTGCTGCTGTCTCTCCTGGGATCTTCTTACCTACTTGCTCGGATGGAAAAAACTACCTGGAAAGGAACTGAAGGCTGTCTCTGGCCATTAGCCAGCAATAAATCAAGGCCCTCAGTCCAACTGCTGCTAAGGAACCCCATCTTTCCAACAAGCACTGAGGAAGCTTAGAAACAAGATTCTGCCCCAGAGGAACCTTGAGTTGACTGTGGCCCCCACTGACACCTTCATTACAGTCTTGTGAGAGACCCTGGCCCTCGAAGCAGAGGGCCCATCTAAACTGCCTAGATCTCTGACCCAGAGAAACTATGAGATAATAAATGTGTATTATTTTATATCATTAAGTTTTGTTACACAACAATAAGTAACTAATATACTAAACTTCTACCTGGTATTAATGAGAAGAGAAACCACAGTTTGAATTCTGACTACTACTCCAAGCCATGTGTCTTTAGTGGAGACTCCCCCCACTGAGAGCCTCAGTTTCAACATTTTCAAAATGGGAATATTACCTATGAGATAAAGATGTCTGAGGAATAAATGACTCTTCATGCTTCATATGAAGAACTAGCCAGAGCCTTGCACATTGCAGGAGATTAGTAAATGGTAGTTTAAATCCGAGATAATATGTCTCTCACTAAATAGGAGGCCCTTCAAATCTTTTTTAGAAGCAGAAAAGATTTTAAAATATTAAATTTAAAATAAAAATAAATAGTAAAATATAATTTATACCCATCACAAATGAGGCAATGAAATATTTGAAAAATACTTTTCTTATATTGAGTCTTGCCTGTCATTGGAAAGAAATATATATTTTTTTAAACTCTAAAATACATACTTTGTCAGCAGCTGTCTCAGGAAGAGACTCTTCAATGCCAAGTTCTCGTCGTCTTTCAGCCCTAACTTCTGCATAACTACAAGTGGAAAAAAAAATAGAATTTTCGTGCTTAACCATTCATTTAAAATACTGCAGATATGTGTTCCGTGTTTGTTATGTGTCTTACTTGTTCATCACAGATTCCACAGTATTTGCTATGCACTACCCAAACCTGGAACCCATCTATAGTGTTCTATCTTAACCTAGGTATCTCAGAAGTTTTATATGCTACTGTAAATGATCTGTGACTACACAGTACTTAAGAGGAATTAAATAAAGGAAAAGTATGCTTATCTATTTCAGTGTTCCTTTTACATGATGGACCTTGATACATAAAAGACAGTTACAGCTTCTGCTCTAAACTATGACATTCATGTCAAGAATTATATATGTATATTACCTCCATTCTATTTCCATATAATGCCTTTAATAATGCATTGAAAACATGTATCAAAAATTAGGAAAAAGACCACTGTAGTTCTTAACAAGTTATGCCTAAAAATTGTATTGCCCAACTCACTATCAGTGTTTTGTAATTCAGAAATGCTATAAAAGGATTATTACCTTACTACGGTGTGAGTACAAACAATAAACTCTGGCCTTGAATTCCACTGATGATAGGTGATGTAATAATGAGTCTGAAGCCAAATCCACTGTTGTCCCTTGGTGAGGAACCTATAATAACATGATTTGCCTTTCCCATATTGCATTACTAAGAAGAAAAGAGAAAAAAATTTATTGATTCATATCATTAACTATGAATCTGGTTTTTTAGCCAAAACTATCATTTATATTTAAATCTATATACACAGTTCTTCTGGCATTTCAATAACCTATATATCAGTTGTAAGAAAATGTTATTCTACAGAGATTATTCTACAGGCCTTAAGCTTAAGGTCCCAAGCAATTAATGGATCTTCCACGGTGCCCAACCTAGAGTCAGTACTGATCTCAGAAACTTGTCACACACGATACATTTCCAAATACTTAAGAATGAAGCAGTCACATATTGGCTTCCTCCTACTAACATGGACTAAGGATAACCGCAATAAGTAATCCCACTTGAGGTCCCCCCCACCCCACCACCACCACAGGTACCCTGGCAGGGACAGCATCTTTGGAGCATTTAATTCAAAACTTTAATGAAAATCAGAATAAGTTGTTTAAAATAACTGGTAAGAACAGTATTACTCAAAACATTCTCTGTATATTATAATTTCTGAAGTCTTGTAACAGATATTAAGAAAAAAAAGTTCTAGAGTTATATTAATTTGGGAAGCACTGTTAAATAGTTTTATTTAGTTTTTCTTTTTAAAACTTTGAGTATGCTAATTTATGTCATGATTCTGGGGGTGAAGAGGTGGTAGGGATTGATTATGAAGTGTTTCCCAGTGTTCCTTGACCATAAAATCTGTTTTTAATGGGCTGGCATTCTGTGAAACAAACCTCAGGAAATGGTCAGGAATCAATCTCTCTCTCCCTCTCTCTCTCCATGAGGAAACCGAGGTCTACAAACTCAATTCCTTGTCCAAAATTACCCAGCTAGTCAAGAGAAGTGTCCGATCTTGTCAATACATCATAGAGCTTAGGGCCCCTATCACTGGGAGTGAATAATATTCCTTTTGTGCTGAAATAACTTTACTCTGAAATCTTCCATTTAGTCGATGCTGTTACGTAACATGGCTTATTTTTCATATAGAGGCTTACTAGACCAGCCTAAGACATCATGAAAATATCTTAAATATCTAATTAAGCTTTAGAGGACACTTCAAGAGGGTAGGATTTGGGGAGGAGAATCAGAGAAGCAAATAAAACACACTTCTGAAACAAAAAAAGAACAGCATGTGGTAAAGCGTCTAGGTTCTAATCCTGTCTCTGCCACTAATGAGTTGTGGGATTGTCAGTAAATTACTTGGCCTTACTGTACCTCGATTTACTCATGGAGATAAGAATAACTAGAACTCTGGTAATGAATAACGGAGGTAACATACAAATTGTTTAGAACTGTGTCGGCCAGGCACACCGAGATGCTACTGTTCCTGCTGCTTAGCACAGCAGGTAACATTAAGCACTCACTGTGGCTTTCTAAGAGTTTCTTTAAATGTGTACTCGCTTCCTGGGCAGACTTACATGCCTGGATATCAAAACTAATGAAGTAAGCTTACAATATTTTGACATATACAATTTTCAAAGGAATCTACTTCTCTTACTCCAGATGCAGAACTTACACACTTCAAAAACAAGGTTCATTAGATGCCATATTATAAACCTGTACTTACTATTATAGATTAAAATATGTAAAACAGAAACAAGTTTAAGTTTGATCTACAATTCCTACTGGATTGGCTATAAAGTAAAATCCTCCAATATTTAAAAAAAAAATACAAAAATGGTTACAAGTCTGCATTTTACCACCCTCTATTAATACACTATTTAGTTGACTGGAAGCAGTTATTATCACCAGAAATGTTAAAATCTACTTACAATGCTCATGACACTTTGCCAAATTTTCTAGGTCATCCACATGATAGTAATCATAGCCTGATGTTCCCAGAACTTCAAATGGCAAATATCCTATTATAGGTGGTGCCCTAAATTATAAAACAATCAATATTATAACTTTTCCATAATAAGAAATACTTCAACGTGGGGGGCACGTGGCTCAGTCAGTTGAGCATCTGCCTTTGGCTCAGGTCATGATCCTGAGGTCTGGGGATCAAGCCTGCATTGGGCTCCTTAGTGGGGAGCCTGCTTTTCCTTCTCCCTCTGACCCTCCCCCACTGCTTGCACTCTTGCTTAATCTCTCTCTCTCAGATGAATACATTTTAAAAATCTTTAAAAAATTAAAAATAAATCTTAAAAAAAGAAATCAGTTTTGGGGGAAATCTTTAGTTTTGAAAAATGGATAATGGTTTGAACATCTCAATAGAAAAATTTTGTCCCTGAAACCCATAAATTTCAAGACTTACATGACTTTTAGCCTTTAATGGAATTTAAAATGAAGTTACCTGTGATCTAGAAATAGGAACTTCCATTCTAAACTATGCCGGGATGTAAACTCTTCATTGGGTTCTTCAACAGTGCACATTTCCTAAAAGCAAATTAATAATTAAAATTTAGAAATACTGTCCTGTGCCTTTAGAAGAATCCTAAATATTGTCACCCATGAAACTCATTATTAGATCATTTTTCCCTAAATTATTTTTTAATCACATTTTAATTTTCTAGTATTAAAGAATGTGACAGTAAACATGCAGAATTCTGGGGGAGTATTTCTCACTCAACATATTTCTCTATTCACTCACATGCCTGTAAAACCCTAATTCTAAATTCAGATCTCTCTCCTGAATTTACAGTTCTATACTTCTGTCTGGATGTCCCCACACATCACAAACTCCATATGTCCTAAAATGAACTAACTGCCTTACTCCTTATATCCACACAGTTTCGTATTTTGTTACTGGAGGCATACCTGTGTTGTACCATCAGTCTAGAAATCTGACAGTCACAAGACACTCTCATTTTCCCCTTTTAAAAACCACCTAAATGGCTGTTACCAAATCCTTTCAATTTCACCTTCTAAATTAAAAAAAAAAACAAAAAAACAAAAACACACAAAAAAAACAAAAAACTATGTAATCCCATCTGTCTGCGGCGTCTTACTAGACTCTAGACTTGCCATCTCTAGCTCATGTTATTGCCATAGCTTCTCCCCAGACAAGTCTCCCTGTTCTTTAACTCATCTTTTACTCTGGCCACAGTTACCTTCTGATACTCAAGTAAGATTATGACTTCCCTGCTTAAAAACCTTCATGATCTCTCATTCGGTTAGGATAAATTTTAAACTCTTTAGCATGGAGAAACAACAAAGAAACACATTTTATTTCTGGATTCTGCTTGCTGTTCTAACCTCATCTCCCACCATCCCCACACGCCCTCCACTCACAATAATCCTAGACCCTAGTCATACTCAGCAATGTAGTCCAACCTCCTCTGTGTCCTTGAATGACCTTCTATAGCACAATGAGGTGAATTAAGAGTCTGGGCTTTGAGAAAATGGGAATTGTAATTCGTCTACCACTTAACAGCTGCAACTTTGAGCAAGTAACGTTAACTTCCCAAAGCCTCAGTTTCCTTATATACAAAATGAGGTTCATACTAGCATCTATCTTATAAAGTTATCACAATAATTAAATGAGACCGTACATGTGAAGTATGCAGCAATCAACAAATGTTACCCACTGCTATCATTTCCTAAGAACAGAACAAGCAGAGCAAGACTGGACTAAGGTTCTCAAACTGCTACTTCTAGAATACGGTCTCCCTCTAAATTTAAAATCTTAGCCTGGCTTATTTCAAGCCACTTTCTAGTGGCTGAACTATTTTCCCACTTGTCTATTACTAATCATCTACTTCTTGAGCCCCAGGGAATAAATTATTTAACTGAATTTTAAAATTAAAAAGGTAAAATTATATGCAGTAAAAGGTCATTTGCATATTTCAAAAGAAAATTTCAAAAGCAATCTTTAAAAATTACCTATATTTTTGGTCTTTCCCCTTGAGTATAGATTATGAACTATATAAAAAAGTAACCTAACACTTTGCACAAAAGCAGGACAGTGGTGATATATAACCACTGGTTAACTGCAAAGGATATGTATTTTAAAATTAGTTATAATTTAATGAGTGCCTTGATAACTCATTTGCTTCAAAATAAATTAAGATAAAATCAGAGAGGGAGAGAAACCATAAGAGACTTTTGACTCTGGGAAACAAACTGAGGGCTGCTGGAGGGGACAGGGACTGGGGGATGGTGTAACTGGGTGATGGGCATTAAGGAGGGCACCTGAAGTAATGAGCACTGGGTGTTATATGCAACTAATGAATCACTAAATTCTACTTCTGAAACTAATAAAACAGTATATGTTAATTAACTGATTTAAATTTAAAAAATTATCACAACCACGTATATTTAATGGCTCATGATCATTACTGCTTTAATGTTTGTAAGAAATATCAGTTATTCTGGAAACAACAAAAAAATTACATAAAGCTAGTTCTCATAATATGAAGTGAAATCCTTTTTGGAAAATAGAAACATACCTTGATGAACTGAGGTGTAGCTAATCTCACAGTAGCTACAAAACAAACTCTATCATCATAAGAAGGCCTGTGTGTGCGTTGTATAGTCCCTTCAAAACCATTGTGTGCTGAAGTGGATACTAAAAAAATAAGGAAATACTTATCATCAGTTACTTCAGTAAAATCTCGTTATTATTGATGTTCAAACATCTGTGTCTTTAAGAGTTTAAAGAACCAACTTAAAATTCACTATATTTTTAACTCACCACTATTTAAAGATTTGAAATTTCCTATAAATTTCACATATTCATAAGTAGACGGCTCCTTTGGGTCTATTGTTCCTCGAAGCATATGACAACAGAATTCTAACTGATTTTTTGCTGGAATAAGAAAAAATGTGATATATTTGTGATTTATCATAATGAATGATCTATAAGATGACAAAAGTTGTATAAGTTTATAATCATCATTTTCTCCAACAGAAGTCCTCAATGACATTTTGTTTAGTTCATAAAAGTAAAATATCTTTAGGAGATGATCTCATCTTATTCTTAATAGAGGAGACATATCTTCTGATATAACCAACTGTGTTTCCCCACTTTTATCTGTTTTTCCTTCTCATTCTTCGCTCTCATGTGAAAGAAAGTTTTCGCTTCCCATTACAAAGCTAATGCTTCTCTCCTCTTCGAACAGTCTTTCCTACCTTTTCTAGGACTAGGGCTACTACACCACTGTCATTCATTCAACATCCATACATTCTCTTCTTTGGGTCCTTATTTTTCAATTTTAAATTTGTTCAGGTCTTTCCACCTTAAACAAAGGGTTTTTCATGCTACTCTTTTTAGTATCATAGATCTTCCATTTTATTATGTGCTCTATTTCTATAGATTCATCTCCCTGAACTTTCATGAAATGTGGTGTTACTCCTTACACCTCTGGAGAAATTCCTTTTTAAGATCACCAACATCTGTACTGAGTTAACAATACAATCAGTGATCTTTCCGCGTTGTTTCTACCTTTTTAAGACTCATTACATCTTCATCCCCATAACACGAAACTTAATCTTCCTACCTTACTATTTCCATAAACTCTCCATCAATCAATTTTCAAACTACGAGCATTCACAAGAGTTCTTTTTTATCTTTTAAATAAATTTGTTATAAATTTATAAATAAATTTCTTATAAATTTGTTGGCATTGGTAAATTTATTTACTCCTAAATCTCTAATTCTAACATTTTATGTTTAAGATCAAATCTCATATCATTATTTGCTTTAGGACATTTCTACTTGATTGTCCCACCAAGCAACTTAAACTCAAAATATCTGGAAGTGAATTTATCCCTCTTTCTTCTAAGCCAGCTGTTCTCCTTTGTCTTATGTGTGTTATCTCCCCAGTTATGAACCCTACCAATTTGGTCTCTTCTGTATCATATGCCCCAAAACTAATCTGTCACCAGAACCTGCTATTTATTTCACCAAGCTCTCACTAGTCATTTTTTCCAACTTAGCATTTTTTCCAACTTAGAGAAATTACCCTGCATTCAGGTAGCTGCAAAATGTATTCTTTAAGCTTCTACACTCCTGCCACCAGAATTCAATCTTGCCTACTACTCTTAGACTAATATTACCTTCATCATTATTTCAGCACTCAAGGACTAGTAACACCTCTTTTCACTCACAGCATCAAACTCATACTCTTCTGTCATTACCACAAAAGCCTTTATTATCAAACTCAACAGATCTAACTACTTTCTTCCTAAAACCTTCCTCACTGATGATCCCTGGCCACTTGGTCACCTGTGCCTAATGCCAAGTCCTCTTGAGTTTATCTATTCAACACTCATAGATAGGTTTTTCTTTCCACCCTTACTTCTATTGCTATTCTTACCTCCAGTCCGGTCCTTCCAAAATTTTCCATCTGAGGTATACTTTTTTTCAGACCACTTTTTTTGTTTTCCCCCAAATCCCTTCCACTGGCTCCTCATTATGTAAAAAATAAAACTCAAACTCCTTAGGATGAACTAGTGAGCCCAATTTCCTTCTCTGGACACAAATCACACCACCTGTACCACCCCACCTTCACTATGGCCCAAATGACAAGCTTGCAGGATCCTGAATTTTCTAAGCAATTTCCCCTGTTATATATCACATTATTCACTTGGCATCAACACTTTTGGGGGAGAAATAAATTTGTTTTGTATACTAACTGTTTAACTAGGGGGTCAGGAAGTCATTTAATTAAAGCTTTTCTCTATCAAATAGTACTGTTGCAAACAAAAAAAAACACACTGTTGCCAACCTCACCTCTGATCTTGGAAGCAGAAGTCTAAGAGCTGTCTTTCTGCCAGAAGTTTGCCTGCATTCAGTTCTCCAGTCAATTCTGCCCTTATGAAGGTCGCTAAAGTGGACCATCTCTCCTCTGTCCACCTACTGCTATGTCCCAGAGTTCCAACTTTCTTCTCTTTGCTCTATATGTTTACCTTAAGCAGTGCCATTCAATCCACGATATCAAGCCCATTTATAGACACATAATTGCCTGTGTCCAGTCTAGATCTCTTTCCTGGAATGGCCTATGGGTCAGTGTCATAAGACCTGGGCTTCAAATGGATTCTCCTTATCTCTAGTTCTTCTTGACTCCTTCTAATCCATTCTTAACAAAGATATACATTCACACATAGTTACACATAAATGTGTGTGTGTGTGTGTGTGTGTCTATTCTTAGACAGTAAGTATGCTACAGAATTTCAGGGTTCAAAATACAAATAACTTTTAAAATGAGTAAGCAGTATTACCAGAAAACTCAAATATTTTAAATCACGAAAAAAAGTGATTAAACATTCAACAGTGTTATAATAATTTCAGATTAAACAAGAGGTAATTTAGTGAAGAAAATGAGACATTCTGGTCAAATTAATTTGTCAAATGAATCTAAGAGAAATGTCTAATTATACCACAGTATTTTGTACTTCTTGAAAGCAAGGACTATTTCTCACTATTCCTGGCACTCTTATGAGATAGCACAAGTTCCAGGCATATTAAATATATACAATAAATGATAACTTAATTCAGTTTAATTAATAAAGCAATTTCCTTTACATAATAATATTCTGAAATACAGAAGTTACTTTTTCCTACAGTTCCAGTGTTCAATTGGTCAATGATGGTGAAAATGAGACTATTTTAATTTTCTCTCATTACATACAAAAATATTTTTTAATTTATTGCCAGGTTCCACTTCTGTGTGAAATATATTTTTATGGCAAAACTGTTACAACAAAAAAGAGTTGGTTTCAATATACTCTGAAAGAGAGTACAGACTTTTAATATGGTCATAATTCCATTACGTATATACTAATATTTAAAAAGGATCTGATAGGGTATATGGAATGATGCTATGTGTTGATATGGTTTGACATGTCTGTGTTTGTTACAAAAACTAAACTGTGTTTGTTATAAAACTAAAGGAAAATGCAACCAAATACATTTAGCTTTTTGCTTGATAATAACTACTTACATTTTAAATATTCAGGGGTTAACGAATCACTTTCCAGCAGATGAGTAGAGAGTATTTTATAAACCTCTGAATGTTCCCCCTCTGGGATAAAATTAAATATACTTTGATCCACAAGATCAGACTAAAAAAGAAATTTTTAAAAAATACAATAATTTTAGTGATTCAAGATACATTTATTTTAAAAGTATATCATCATTCTTAAAACATCACATGAGCACACGGCTAACTCTCAGTCATCTATTAAAAACTGACAAGTTATAAAGCACATCTTTTCCGAGTTATAAAGCACAGCTCAAAAAACAAGAGAAGGTGGAAGAAGGTAAACATGACTTCCATGCCTCTGCTATGAGTGTCATCAGATCTATTATCAATATGACTGTGAAAGTCTGATAAATTATTTGCAAAGGTGAGTTTCACCAAATGTGAACATTTACTATATAACAGAACTAAGAAGGTTTATTACAAATATCTTTGGCTAGGAGATACAGCCTTACCATATATCCAAACCTCTGGTAAATTATGGTGGTGTACACTGTAACAAAGGACCAAAGCATTAGCCACTGGCTAAGTGAAGAGAAGATTTGATTTCGGTGTTATTTCAATTGTCTAGTGTGTCCTTTCTTTTTTATTTCATTTTTTCCGGCCATCTATCCTGTATCCCATTGTCAAAAAGCCTTTCTTTTAGATAACAAGAGGCAAGCAGTATGTTAAGCATTACAATCCTTGCTAAAAATATGGCTTTAACCATGGTTTAGTAACCAACAATAATTTGACAAACATCAGGTTGTCTATGATGTAATGGCTGTGGAATAAAAAATGATTAAGATAGTTCCTACCCTTGAGAGCTACTGACGAGGGGCGCCTGGGTGGCTCGCTTGGTTAAGTATCTACCTTTGACTCAGGTCATGATCTCAGGGTTCTGGGATCAAGCCTGCATCAGACTCCATGCTCAGCCGGCAGTCTGCTTCTCCCTCGCCCTCTGCCTTCTTCCCCACTCATCACATGTGCACTCTCTCTCAGATAAATAAAAATAACATAATAATAATAAAAAAAGTCACTGACAAAACTTCAGTGACTTCACATTTCCTATTAAATCTAGTCCATTTGACTTGGTTTCTCTACATTTTCAAACTGCCCCATGGAATTCTGGGACCAGTGAAGTGGTATGCCAAGAATTGTGGAGGAAGGGGTGGAGGGCAAGGGAAGTGAGAAGGGGTTGTGGAGGCCGGGCTAAAGGTCTCTGCCCCTGCATTCAACCAAAGCACTTCCACTGTTTCTATTTTAAACACTAAACACTTTGTTTAAAAAAAAAAAAAAAAAAAAAAAAAGGCAAAAAAAAAAAAAAGGCAAAATAAAGGAAAAAACCCTCAAAGAACAATAAAAAACAACCATGGGGGCTAGAGAGAGGTAAGAAAGGGATGTTTTACTACTCTCCACACATTTTCTTTTCTCTAGCCCTCATTGTCCACCCCATGAAGTAGAGTATCCTTCGCTCCTCTTTCCAGATTTGTACTCTCTACCTTTCAAAGTTTAATTCAAATTATTTCCTTCAAAAGAGCATTCTCTTCTTGCTCTTTGCAATGACGTGGATGGAACTAGAGGGTATTATGCTTAGTGAAGTAAGTCAGTCAGAGAAAGACAATTAATTGTCTTTCCACTCATGTGGAATTTAAGAAACAAAAACAGATGAACATAGGGGAAGGGAAGGAAAAATAAGATGAAAATTGAGAGGGAAGCAAACCATAAGAGATGCTGGACTCTAGGAAACAAACTGAGGGCTGCTGGAGGGGAAGGGATAATTGGGTGATGGGCATTAAGGAGGGTACTTGATATAATGAGAGCACTGGGTGTTATACACAACTGTGAATCATTAAATTCTACCTCTGAAATGAATTTTTTAAAAAAAAGCATTCTCTAAACAACATAATCCACAGTAAAAATAATAAAATTCCTTTAGTATTTATTACTCATATCATTCCTTTTTCATAAAAAAACTGGTTATTATTTTAATGTCTATGTCCTGCTACCCCATGAGTGAACAAAAGGGCCCTATCTCTTACACCTTTATCTCCTGTCCTTCAAATCAAGGCAACACTGGCAGAATGCTTTGCATGTAGTGTTACCAGTACAGTAAAATATTTTGGACTAAGGAGTTATTTGATAAAACTCAAGGGATAACCATACCAAAAATATATCTATTTTAATGAGATTTTTCTGAAAGTCTGAAAAATCTCCAGAAGTAATGAACTAAAAATTGAAGCATGAATCAGAACAAAAGCTAGAAAACTGCTTTTTATTGACAAAATAAAATATCAATAATCTATGCATTGATACCAATATAAAAATTGTCTTAACAGAAAAATAAGACACCAATTTGAAAAACTAAAACTTTCATTTTGGAAATGATTATTGTTTTCTATTATTTATTCTTATCTACAATTTCTCCTATTTCAGTAAATTATGATGTGAGCCATGTTACCCTTGCTTTTCCACCTATAAACTTATAGGAGGTTTCATACTTATAGGAGGTTTCATATTTATAGAGAAAATATGAATGACTAGTATAGAGTGGTATGGTCACAGGTAATGCTTCCCCACCATTCTGCTTCCCCTGACACTTGATAATCTGAAATGTCAGAGTTAGCAGGCAACTAATGAATTAATTAATGTGTCAAACTTTCCTTTAACCACTACATTTAAAAATCTCTAAATGAAGCTAATCATACTTAATGTTGGCAAACCACCCACTCAGTTCCCAAACACAATTCAAAGGAAAGAAAATAAGATGGTAGCTATCTGGATCCTTCTATCCCTCTCAATCATTTTCATGAAGAAATATAAAATCTGCTGTTTATAATGTGACCTAAATCAACAGCCTTTCTGTTTTCTTTCTTTCCTTTTCTCAAACTGGAAATTTGTGCCTCTTAATCCCCTTCTCCTATTTCACCCATCCTCCCCCATCTCCTCTGGAAACCACTAGTTTCTTCTCTGTGTTTAAGAGTCTATTGGGATCTTTTTATTCATTTCTTTTCTTTTTCAGATTCCACACATAAGTGAAACTATTTAGGATATGTCTTTCTCTGACTTATTTAACTTAACATAATACCCTCTAGGTCCATCTACGTTGTTGCAGATGGCAAGATTTCATTCTTTTTTATGGCTGAGTAGTATTCCATTATATATATACACCACGCCTTCTTCATCCATTCATCTATGGATGAACACTTGGGTTGCTTCCACATCTTAGCTATCATAAATAATGCTGCAATAAACAAAGGGGTACATGTATCTTTCTGAATTAGTATTCATGTTTTCTTTGGGTCAATACCCAGGAATGGAATTACTGGATCATTCAGGTCTTTCTGTTCTTCTCTACAGTAGGTCAATGTGACCATTAAGTGGAAACTATTCACTCCCACCAATTTCCTTTTCTTTTAGGTAGACAACCAACAGTCAGATAACTGCTTCTAGTTTGGAAATATAAACACAAGTTGCTTAAAAAGGATTAAAAGCTCCTCTGAAAAAAATATCAAATATATGTTGGATATAATAACTATGTGTTGTACAGGCACCAGGAGCAAAAATTCTGGCCCTATCAAATAAGCTTTCAAAATCATTATATAACTATTCAAAAAAATTCTAAATTAGATTTTGGCATACTATATTTATACAAAGTCTGTACTGACTTTCTTAAAACACACTTGTGTTTATACTTCCCAACTAACAAGTTAGGAAGAGCAGAAAAGGAAAGGAAAAGTATCTTCAGAGCAGCACTTTCACTCTTGGACTCTGTTACACTGTAACACAGTTAATCATTCTCCCACCCCCACACCCCTCCCCGCCCCACATTACAGGTGATTACAAGTTTAATATATTCTCTCTCAGGAGCACATTTAAGCAAGTGCGAGGAAATCAAGTCTTAAGTTGTCAAGCGTTACCAATTTTAAGTTCCCAGTCAAGAGGCCTGACTTTTTGTGTTGCCACTTTTACTAAATGTTTGCATAATTAAGTCCAATTTCTCTGGGAACATGTCTGCTGATAACATAAAGGCAGGCTGGGCTGAGGAGGTCTAAAATCCCTTCTGATGCTGAGGTTGTATGACCCTATGATTTTGTCACAGAATGTCAAACTAAGAAGGGGGAAAAAAATCAACAAAATGCCTTCTCCTAATTGTTAGCCACAAATAGGTTAAAATGTACCTAAGTTAATTGCATAAGTATGAAGTGACAAAGAAAAATGTTCTTTTTGCAGGACGTAAAGTATCATTTTTATAATTTTATAGTCAGAATTTAAATTTTAAATTAGAATTTAAAAATTTTAAGTCCCGCTGAACACTAAGATGGCAAATTCTAATTTCTCAAGAGAACTGAATTATAAAAATACTAAAGCCTAACTTGGGGATTTGCTAATGTTTTTTTTTCCTTTCAGGAAACAGCCAAAATTCTATTTTAGACAAAAAAGGTTTACATATTAAAATGAAAAAATTATTTTAAACTATTTGTTACACTCAATTTTTTAAAAGATTTTATTTATTTATTTGACACAGAGAGAGAGATCACAAGTAGACAGAGAGGCAGGCAGAGAGAGGGGGGGAAGCAGGCTCCCTGCTGAGCAGAGAGCCCAATGCAGGCCTCGATCCCAGGACCCTGAGATCATGACCTGTGCCGAAGGCAGAGGCTTAACCCACTAGCCATCCAGGTACCCTGTTACAGTTAATTTTTAATGACAACTCAAAATAGTAAAGCACATATTGTTTTCTCCTATTATGCATAATCCTAAACAAGTATTATTTCATTTTCTCGTGCTCGCTTCGGCAGCACATATACTAAAATTCATTTTCTTCAAAGACACTTGTGCTTATGTTTTCAAACCATTAAATAACATATAATTCAGCAATGTCAGTGATGTGAGGGAAAGTACAGTAAGCAGAGAAAAGCAAAAAACTGTTTTAAAAAAGGCTACTCTTAACTCAGAATGACATGAAATGGGGCTACTGGATCAGTAGCAATCTTCTCTGCCAAAAAATACACCTGCCAGTCTATAAGCTTTGGCTTACACAATCAACTAAAAAGATCCAGAAGATGTGAGTAAGAGAGGAAAATGGGCATGCAGCATATGGGAACTCTCTGTACTATCTTCTTCATTTTTCTGTAAATATAAAACCAGTTCTAAAATTAAAAGTTAAAAAAAAAACAAAAAACAGGAGGGAATGTGAGGGCAAAGAGGGTTTGCATTGAGAAGGAAAACATTAATGATCAAACACCTAAATCCTAACTAGACGTGCTGTAGAATCTGATCTTTAAGTGTGGAGTCTATTCTTTTGGTAACCTATAAAGTAGCAGAATAATCAAAGGAAGGGTGATGGTGCCTTTTGCTATCTCTTGAAAGAGACCTTTACAGAAGAGTTTACTTTGTATTCTTATAAATCTTCAAAAGATGGGCAATTTAAGAGTAATTTATAAATAACTTCAGAATATTTACAAGTCCTATCTTAGATAAGAACAATTACATTTTTTAAACAATTACATTTTAAATAAAAACTTTAAATCCATAAAAACTGTCAACTGCAGCACAGCACCTGGCATAACAGTGTGACACAGAGTAGTCAACAAATACACATTTAATAAAACAGCAAGCAATAAGATATAATTCAGGTATTCGTCATCCTAATCAAAATTATACAATATAATTCTTTTCTAATTCTGTTGGTCATATTGAAAATAAATTGAATATGGTCATTATAAAATTCTCATTTCTAGCTCAGAACACAAAAATTCTGTACCTATTTTTAGTGTGTTATCCTAAGTTATTCTTTTGAGAAAATTACTTGAGTTCCTCTAAAAGGAACAAATAACTCCCCCCAAATTTACAAATTTACTTATTCTTAAGATATTTCCAGTGACTTAGCAACACTGTCACCAGGCTTATTAAAAAGGAAACACTGAAAACATCATGAGAATAAGAAGGGCAGAGGTTAGATACAGTGGCAGTTAAATATTAGTTACTGTCAAATAGGGAGACAGGGTTAGAACTCTCCTCCTCTCTAACCACTGTTCAACATTGCTCTGGAAATCCTCTTCCTCGTGCTTTAGAACATTTAAAATAGGTCTTAAATAAGAAAAAGATCACAGGATACTTACTGGTAAATGTTCAAGTAATGAAGTTATACTCTCAGACACATATATTATGCTTCCATCTGTCATGATTGCTAAAAAAAAACCATCAAGAGCCTGAAATTAAACATAATGGTCAGTTAAGCGAAAAGAAAAAAAGTATAGGACAGAAAAAAAAATCTAATTAAATGACAAAGGACTTAGTGTGTAATTTCCAGAGTGCCGCCAAATGCTAACTTTTCCCTTTACAACACCTTAAGTACATATCTTTGTGCATTCTTAAATGTTTCTGGGGGGGAAAAAATCACAATATGGTCATACATGGGAGAGCTGGCTTCTAAAACAGATACCTAATGTTCTATCATTATTATATGTACATTATAAGAGAACTGCCTTATTTGAAGATGCTGGTATCTGACATGACATCAATGATATGTCTGACACAAAAGAACACATTCCTACCTTTTGGGTATATTAATAAAAAGATGTTCGACTGAAACTTAAGGAGATACATGAGGTTAAAGTGAAAGGGAAATTAAGCTGAAAAAGTAGGCTGGGTCAGATCATGAAAGGCCTTGAATACCAGGTCAAGACATAAGGACTTCGTTCAAAAGTAGTCTAGAAACAGTATTACATGATTTCGAAGAAACAGAATTAAGTTAGGAAAATTTCAGTGGCTTCTGGAAATCAGGGAAGTTAATGAAAGTATGAATGAAATCAGTAGCAGTAAGAACAGAGAATTAGGCAAACTTTGAGAAATGGGAAGTTAGAGTTCAGAGAGAAGCTAGTACAGGGGATAAGATAATTAACAATAAAGCAACCCTGTACTTCATATTTTATAAAGTATTTTCACTTGAGAACCCTAGGCACAGAAGTGACAGCTGAAGAAATGAGATCTGCAAAGGACAGAAGCATGCCAAAGACAAGTCCTTGGAATAATTATCGACACATGGGGAGGAGGAGAAGGACAAGGGCCAGAGAAAATGACAGAGAATAAAGACAGTGTCAAGGAAGGCAGTGGAAGAGAAAATGACAAGGTGAGTGAGGAGGAAGAGGGACTGTTCACTATAAAAAGAGATCAAATAGGATAAGGACTAAGAAAATGACAAGTGAATTTTGATGACTTTTAAGAGTTATGTCAGTAGCAAGATGCATCAGACTACACTGAGTTTAGAGACAGTGGATATTGTCCATTAAAAAGTACTCCTTTATGAACTTCAGAGGGAAGGAAGGGAAAGGACAAGTTCTAAGGGGACCAAGTATCAAGGGAAGTAACTGAAGTATATACGCAGGTTGAAGGAGAAGATCCAGTGAAAAAGATGCTCAAGTTATGCAGCAGAAAAGATATACCATAAGAAGAGTTCCTCTCTATCAAAATGGTTATCATGCTAAATTTAAATCTCTTTTTAATTGCAGGGCTCTCTCAAAGGATAGCAATTGCTGGTAAGAACCATATATATCTTCTCGAACACTGTGTCTGCAGCACCTCACCGGTATGTGGCATGCAGTGGATAAAAAAATATCTGTAGTGTATAACCTGGGAGTTAGAGTAACCTCCTACTTCAAAATAACTGTTGAAGAATTGCTGAATATATGGAAAAAGGCACCCTCCACTTCCCCTCACCTTCTACTGGGGAACAGATCTGGATTGTCAGAAAGAACTTATTTTGAGTAGATGTCTGTCTTCTAGAATGGCTCAGAAAATCCCATTCTTGGCTGGGCGTGTGAGAGAGAGAGAGAGAAAGAAAGAGAACCTTGTAATTTAAGAAAATTCAAGGGGTACCTGGGTAACTCAGTCAGTTAAGTGCCTGACTCTAAATTTCAGTTCAGGTCATGATCTCAGGGTCGTGAGATGGAGCCCTGTGTTGGGCTCTGCACTCAGCAGGGAGTCTGCTTAAGGCACACACACTCTTTCTGTCTCTCTCTCCCCCTTCTTCTTCTCTCTTTCCCTCCCTACCTCTTACCGCCCCCCCCCAACATATGTGTGTGTGCTGGCTTTCTCTGTCTCTCGAGGCAATAGAGAAATCTTTTTCTTTTTTTTTAAATTTTTTTTTTAAAGATTTTATTTATTTGTCAGAGAGAGAGAGAGAGAATGAGCGAGCACAGGCAGACAGAATGGCAGGCAGAGGCAGAGGGAGAAGCAGGCTCCCTGGCGGGCAAGGAGCCCGATGTGGGACTCGATCCCAGGACGCTGGGACCGTGACCTGAGCCGAAGGCAGCCGCCTAACCAACTGAGCCACCCAGGCGTCCCGCAATAAAGAAATCTTAAAAAAAGAAGAAAGAAGAAAAGAAAATTCATGAAATTATTTTCACCAAAACTCCTTAGTACAATAATGTCTGTATTATTATTTCATAATGAATGGGTTAAGAAGAACATACTTCATGTGAAGCTAGATTCTGTTATCTTTGAAACTAAATTAATATTTACTATGATGATCTGTATTTGCTCTTAGGATATTTGCTAGAAACTGAGTGAAGCTCTCTTCTGCGAAGAGAATGAACTGAAAACAGAACTCTTAATAACATATGCCCATTGCCAGAACCAGAGCCTAGCCTTTCATCTTCGACACAGGCAAAGACTAAGCAGAGAAAAGCCTCCATCAATGTACCACAAAAGTCTTAACACAAGAAAGGACCCAGGGCACAGGATTTCTTTTGAGTGGAGGGATATAATTTCTGATCACAGTGGATGGGTACACCAAAAACTTAAGGGGTCTTGAGGAGGGCCCTAAGGAGGAAGACTGGAGAGATGTGGACGATAAAGTAAGACAGGGAAGGACATCCTGCTCCCAAGACTGAAGCCTGTGAGGCTTATCCCTTTCCCCATACTGTATGATATAATGGGAAGAGTTCATTAGTTAAAACTGTTTGTCTTCAATGATGGTGTCAGAGTGGCAGGATCCTAGACATACCTTGTCCCCAAATACAACTTGGTAACTATCAAATCACCCTAAAATATCCCAGAAATCCATCTGAAGACTGGCAGAGCAAACAACTAAAGGTAGAGAAGAGGCCACAATGAAGAAGGTAGGAAAATGCAGAGAGGCCGTGGGAAAGACGGGCTGCTACAGTGGGGAGGGAGCCCCAGTAACAGAGACTGACAAAAGACAGACTAGTACACAGGGGAGTACAAAAGGAAAACAAATCCCCATAGCACCTTGGCCTGGAAAGCAAGAGGGGCCAAATTTCATGAGTTCTGGCAATCAGCAGGACTTAATGCCTAGAGTTCTAAAGATCTGCAGGTTTGGCTCAGGGAGAGTCGGGGGTCATTAGGGAAGAAGGCAGGGCAAACATCCTGTGGACACAGTGGGGAAATGGTGATCCGAAGAGCATGTGGGACATACAGTGGGGAGCTTATTTGCTCATCTCAGAGTGTATCCCAGAGAGACAGCATTCATAGAAAGACCCCACCAGGAACAAAGGAACTGGCAGGCACCATTTCCCTCTCCCACCTCTCAGCCTAAGCACACAGCCACCTGTGGGAACAAGGGCAGCCTCAGCACTCACTACTTAACTCATTTACACTGAGCCCCACCCTTCTGTGCTCCAGAAAAACCACCCTTTCCAGTCACATTTGTGTCAGTCCCAGTGTGATGCCCCCCGCCCCAACCGCCCCCAAAACCCAGCCAAACCCTTGGCCACACCACTTCTCCCCACTCAGAAGTCTTACAGGGCCTCAGTTCCACTGGTGGTAGTGACAGGTCTCATTTCACAACAGGTGAAGAGAGCCTCTGCAGACGACTTGCCTGAAGGATAAAGTGGCCAGGACACAACAGTAGAAAACACACAGCACACGCTGGAGATACTCCTTGAAGTGCTAGGCTCTGGGGAAGAGGTAACACTGCTTAGCAGGGCATTATAAAACCTCTTCTTCATAAGGCCTTACCCTCAAGAACAGGAGATGAAGGTGACTTTCCTAACACAAAGAAGCAGCCAGAGACTTAAACAAAATGAGAAGGCACAGGAATTTGTCTTAAATGAAATAAAAGGGCAAGGCCACAGGCAGAGACCTAAGTAACATGCCTGAGAGAATTTTAAAGTAATGATCCTAAATATATTCACCAGACTTGAGAAAAGAGTGGAAGATATCAGCAAGACTCAACACAGGGATAAGGAATAACACAGCAGAGATAAAGAGCTCAATGAACAAAATGGGAAATACACCTGATGGAATGAACAGTAGAATGGAAGAAGCAGAAGAATGAATTAATGACCTACAAGACAGAGTCATGGAAAATAATCAAGCTGGAGAAAAGAGAGAAAAAAGAATAATACTAAATGAGAACAGACTTAGGGAACTCAGTGACTCCCATCAAACTTAGTACCATTCATATTATAGGAGTCCCAGAAGAGAGAGAGTAAAGGGGGCAGAAAATTTATTTGAAGAGATAATAGCTGAAAAATTCCCCAATCTGGAGAAGAAAACATATCCAGACCCAAGAGGTACAGGGAACCCCCAACAAAATCAACAAAAGCAAATCCAGTGGTAAAGAAAAATCTAAAAGCAGCAAGACAAAAGACAATAGTTACATACAGTGGAAACTCCCTAAGATTAGAGGGGGATTTTTCAACAGAAACTTTCCAAGCCAGAAGGGAGTGGGCATGATACATTCAAAGTACTGAATGGGAAAAAAAATCTGCAGCCAAGAACACTCTACACAACAAGGCTATCATCCAGGAGTGCCTGGGTGGCTCAGTCATTAAGCGTCTGCCTTGAGCTCAGGTCATGACCCCAGGGTCCTGGGAATGAGACCCACATCAGGCTCCCTGCTCAGCAGGAAGCCTGCTTCTCCCTCTCCCGCTCCCTGGCTTGTGTTCCCTCTCTTGCTATGTCTCTCTCTGTCAAATAAATAAGTAAATAAATAAAATCTTGAAAAAAAGAAAAAAAGGCTATCATTCAGAACAGAAAGAGATAAAGAATTTCCCAGACAACAACAACAACAAAAACGGTTTTCCCAGGCAAACGAAACTAAATGAATTCACAACCACTAAATGAGCCATGCAAGAAATATTGAAGGGGACTATGAGTCGAAAAGAGAGACCAAAAGTGACAAATGTGAAGACAGAAAACACAAAAGCAGCAAAAATGATTATTTCTGTAAAATATCAGTCAAGCAACTTAAAAATAAAAGGATGTAAAATATGACACCATTTACCTAAAACATGGACAGGAGAGGTGTAAAGAATGGGTTCAAACTTAAGCAACCATCAACTTAATATAGACTGCTATATGCAGAAGATGTCAAACTTAATGATAACAACAGATTAAAGATACTAATAAATATGCAAAGAATGAACAGAAATACATCCAAATATATCACTAAAGAAAACCAGCAAACGATCAAAGAGGAAAGACAAGAAAGGATCAGAGAAAATCTTCAGAAACAACCACAAAACAGGTAATAAAAGGGCAATAAATACATACCTTTGGATAATTACTTTGAATACAAATGGGCTAAATGATCCAATCAAAAGATACAGAGTGACAGGATGGATAAAAAACAAGACCCATCTATATGCTGATTATAAGACACTCATTTTAGACCTAAAGATACCTGCAGATTGAAAGTGAGGGGATGGAGAAATATTTATTGTGCAAATGGATGTCAAAAAAGAGGCAAACCAAGAAACAGACTCAACTATAGAGAAGAAACTGATGGTTACTGGAGGAGAGGTGGGGGGGTTTGGAGAGGGTGGGTGCCAAACACATGATGGGCATTAAGGAGGGCACTTGTGACAACCAGTGACTGTTGTATGTAAGTGATGAGTCACTATATTCAACACCTGAAACTAATATTGCACCACATGTTAACTAGCTGGAATTTAAATAAAAACTTGGAAGAAAAAAAAAGAAAAAAGAAAGCCAGAATAGTAATACTTACATAGGACAAATTAAACTTTAAAACAAAGATGGGGTGACTTCCAAGATGGCAGAGGAATGGGAGACCTTAATTTTGTCTGGCCCCAGGAATTCAAACTATTCTGAACACCTGCAAACTCAACGGGAATCTAAGAAAATAGCTACAACTCCAGGAACAGAAAAGCAACCATTTTCTGTAAGGTAGGAGGTACAGAGAAGTGATCCAAAGTGATATATGGAAAGACAGTGGGGGAGGGAGGTTCCATCAGCCAGCCACCTGCAAGTGACAGAGCAAGGGAGCACAAAATCAGAACATTTAGAAGCCTGCTCCAGTGAAAGGATGTCGCTTAGGCAACTACGCAGGAGGTGGAAGCCTCACTAGGGCAGAGCAGTCTCAGGATCCTCAGGGTTATAGGAAAACCAGGGTTCGTATTGGAGCGGGGAAGCCAGCCACAAAGGGTCAGCCCAAGAGAGGGCTCTCAGCTCAGGGTTGCCATAAACCACAATCCAGGGCACAGTGGGGCCCCTGCTCTTCAAGCAGCAGCCCAACAAGCAGGAGGACCATGGAGAGACCCCTGTTCTTCCCCCAGGAGGAGCAGTGCAGAGGCATGCCACAGAAGCCTGCTGGGTTTGGAGACATCACATGGGCTTGTGTGCCAGAGACAGAAATGCTCAGTCATAGGCTGGGTGAACACATGGTGTGGCCAGAGACTAGGGACACAGGAATGACTAACTGCTTTTCTCTAAGGGCTCACTGAGGAGTGGGGGTCCCGAGCTCTCAGCTCTGGGAACGGAGATGAGAAGACTGCCATTTTCACTCTCCTCCTCTAAAGCTGCAGGGAAAACCTTCAGGGAACAACAGCCACATAAGAGCAAACTAGAGCAGACTACTTAGCCTGGCCCCAGCAAGAGTGGTACAATTCCGCCTTGGGCAAAGACATTCGAGAATCACCACAACAGGCCCCTCCCCTAGAAGATCAGCAAGAACATCCAGAGAAGACCAAGCTTACCGATCAATGGGAATTGCAAAACTCCAGTACTAGGGGAATACAGCACATAAAACTCATGACTTTTGTCCCATGATTCTTTAGTCTTTTGACGTTAATTTTTAAATTTTTTTCTTTAAAATTTTTCTTCTTTCCTTTTTCAATCAACTTCCTATTTTATCAACCTTTCTTTAAATATATTTTTAATTTTCATTCTTACAGTCACATTCCAACCCTTCATTGTATTTAACCTTATTTTTGTATATATATCTAAGTTTTTCTTTCTTTAAAATTTTGGGATGCAGTTTCTTCTAACACACCAAAATACACACAATATCTAGTATATAGCTCTGTTCTATTCACCTGCCTGATCACATTCTCTTTCTTTTTTTTTTTTTTTAAGATTTTATTCATTTGTCAGAGAGAGAGAGCACGCAGAAGCAGGCAGAGGCAGAGAGAGAAGCAGGCTCCCTTCCAAGCAAGGAGCCCAATGTGGGACTCGATCCCAGAACCCTGGGATCATGACCTGAGCCGAAGACAGCGGCTTAACCAACTGAGCCACCCAAGTGTCCCACACATTCTCTTTTTCATTTTTTTTTTAACTTTCACCTTTACATTTACATTCGATCCTCTCAATACATTTAATATGATTTTTATATACATAAGTTTCTCTTTCCTTACAATTCTGAGAGGTGGTTTCTCCTAACAAACTGACCAAAATACTTTCAGGAGATAGTGTATTGCTCTGTTCTGTTCACCTTTGTTGTTGTTATTTGTATCCCTCTTTGTTGTTGTTGTTTCTTTTTCTCTTTTGTTTTTTCTTGTTTTTTAATTTCATTTTTACAGTTACATTCTATCTTTTCATTGTATTTAAATTTTCTTTTTGTACATATACAGGTTTTTCCTTTGTTAGAATTTTGGGATCTAGTTTTCTATAAACACAAACCAAAATACACACAGAATCCAACATACTGCTCTATTCGGCTCACCTACCTGATTATATTCACCACTTGCCCCCACCCCCGGTATTGGGTCTCTTCTGATTTGTTTAGTATATATTTCCCTGGGACTGTTGTTGCCCTTTTAGGATTTTGGTCTGTTCTTCATCTATTCTTCTCTGGACAGAATGACAAAACAGAAAAACTCACCTCAATAAAGAGAACAAGAAGTAATACTGACTGCCAGGGACCTAATCAATATGGACATAAGATGTCAGAACTACAGTTCAGAATAATGATTATAAATAAATTAGCTGGGCTTGAAAAAGACATAGGAGACACTAGAGAATCCCTTTCTGGAGAAATAAAAGAACTGGAATCTAACCAAGTTGAAATAAAAAGGCAATTAATGAGATACAATTAAAAAATGGTGGCCCTACCTGCTAGGATAAATGAGGCAGAAGACAGAATTAGTGATAGAGAGGCCCAAACAATGGAGAATAAAGAAGCTGAGTAAAAGAGAGATGAACAACTACTGGATCACAAGAGGAGAACTCGAGAAATAAGTGATAACATAAAGCAAAACAATATTAGAGTAATTGGGATCTCATAAGAACAGGAAAGAGAGAAAGGGGCAGAAGTACACTGGAGCAAATTATAGCAAAGAACGTTCCTAATCTGGGGAAGAAAATAGGTATCAAAATCCAGGAGGCACAGAGAATCCCCTCAAAATAAAAAACAGGTCAACATCCTGATATAGAAGAGTGAGACGTAAAATATCAGAGACAGAAAATCCTGAAAGCAGCTCGGGAGAAGAGATCCGTACCTACAAGGGTGAAAACACGAGACTGACAACAGACCTATCCACAGAGACCTCCTAAATCAGAAAGTACAGGCATGATATATTAAAGGTGCTAAATGAGAAAAATATGCAATCAATAATACTTTATCCAGCTATGATGTCATTCAAAATAGAACAGATAAAAAGCTTCCAAGACAAAAGAAACTAAAAGAATTTGTGACCACTAAACCAACCCTGCAAGAGATATTGAAAGGAATCCTCTAAGCAAAGAGAGAGCCCAAAAGTAACACAGACCAGAAAGGAACAGAGACAACATACAGTAACAGTTACCTTACAGGCAATACATGGCACTAAGTTCATATCTTTCAATAGTTACCCTGAATGTAAATGGGCTAAATGTCCTAATCAAAAGACATAGGGTATAAGAATAGATTTTTTAAAAAGCAAGACCCATCAGTATGCTGTCTGCAAGAGACTCATTTTAGACCAAAAGACACCTCCAGATTGAAAGCGGGGGCAGGGCAGAAAACCATTTACCATGCTAATGGACATCAAAAGCAAGCTGCGGTGCCAATCCTCATATCAGATAAGTTAGATTTTAAACCAAAGACTGTAATAAGAGATGAGGAAGGACACTATATCATACTTAAACAGTCTATCCAACAAGAAGATCTAACAACTGTAAATATTTATGCCCTTAACATGGGAGCAACCAGTTATATAAGCCAATTAATAACAAAATCAAAGAAACACATCAATACTCATACAATAATAGTAGGGGATTTTAACATGCCACTTACTGCAATGGACAGATCATCTAAGCAAACTCAACAAGAAAACAAGGGCACGGAATGATATGCTGGACCAGATGGACTTCACAGATACATTCAGAACATTCCATACCAAAGCAAAGAAATACACAATCTTGAGTGCACATGGAACATTCTCCAAGACAGATCCCATCTTGGGTCACAAATCAGGTCTCCACCAGTACCAAAAGACTGAGATCATTCCCTGCATGTTTTCGGAACACAATGCTTTGAATCTGGAGCTCAACTACAAGAGGAAAGTTGGAAAGAACTCAAGTACACGGAGGTGAAAGAGCATCCTACTAAAGAATCAATGGGTCTGGGACGCCTGGGTGGCTCAGTTGGTTAAGCGGCTGCCTTCGGCTCAGGTCATGATCACGGCGTCCTGGGACCGAGTCCCACATCAGGCTCCTTGCTTGGCGGGGAGCCTGCTTCTCCCTCTGCCTCTGCCTGCCACTCTGTCTGCCTGTGCTCACTCTCTCGCTCTCTCTCTCTCTCTCTGACAAATAAATAAAATCTTAAAAAAAAAAAAAAAAGAATCAATGGGTCAACCAGGAAATTAAAGAAGAATTTAAAAAATTCATGGAAACAAATGAAAATACAACTGTTCAAAATCTCTGGGAAGCGCCAAAGGCAGTCCTAAAAGGGAAATGAATAGCACTTCAAGCTTTTCTCAAGAAATAAGAAAGGTCTCAAATACACAACCTAATCTTACACTTAAAGGAGCTGGATAAAGAACAGCAAATAATGCCTAAACCCAGCAGGAGAAGAGAAATACTAAAGACTGAACAGAAATCAATGAAACAGAAACAAAAGAACAGTAGGACAGATCAACGAAACCAGGAGCTGGTTCTCTCAAAGAGTAAGACTGACAAAGTCCCGGCCAGACTTATCCAAAAGAAAAAAGACCCAAATAAATAAGATCATGAATGAAAGAGGAGATATCACAACCAACATCAAAAAAATACAAATAATTGTAAGAACATATCATGAGCAATTACATGCTGACAAATTAGACAATCTGGAAGAAATGGATGTATTCCTAGAGACATACAAACTATCAAAACTGAAACAGGAAGAAATAGAAAACCTGAACAGACCCATAACCAGCAAGGAAATGAAGCAGTAATCAAAAATCTCCAAACAAGGGACTCCTGGGTGGCTCAGTTGGTTGGACGACTGCCTTCGGCTCAGGTCATAATCCCGGAGACCCGGGATCCAGTCCCGCATCAGGCTCCCAGCTCCACGGGGAGTCTGCTTCTTCCTCTGACCTTCTCCTCGCTCATGCTCTCTCACTGCCTCTCTCTCAAATAAAGAAATAAAATCTTTAAAAAAAAAAAAAAAAATCTCCAAACAAACAAGAGCCTAGGGTCAGATGGCTTCACAGGGGAATTCTATCAAACATTTAAAGAAGAATTAATACCTTTTCTTCTGAAGCTGTTTCAAAAAACTCAAAACAGAAGGAAAACTTCCAAACTCTTTCGAAGAGGCCAGCATTATCTTGATCCCAAAACCATATAAAGACCCCATCAAAAAGAAGAAATACAGACCCAAATCCCTGATGAACATGGATACCAAAATTCTCATCAAGATACTACCCAATAGCATCCAATAGTACATTAAAAGGATTATTCAGCATGACCAAATGGGATGTATTCCTGGGCTGCAACGTTGGTTGAACATCCACAAATCAATTAATGTGATACACTACATTAATAAAACAAAGAACAAGAACCATACGATCCTCTCAATAGATGCAGAAAAAGCATTAGACAAAGTAACATGCTTTTTAGATTAAAACTCTTCACAGTGTAGGGAGAAAGGGTACATACCTCAACATCATAAAAGCCATCATCCATGAAAAGCCCACAGCGAACATGGCAGGATGGCCACTCTTACCAATGTTGTTTGACACAGTACTAGAAGTCCTAGACTCAGCAATCAGACAACAGAAAGAAATAAAAGGCATCCGAATCAGCAAAGAATTCAAACTCTCACTCTTTGTAGATGACATGATACTCTATGTGGAAAATCCAAAAGACTCCACCCCAAAATTGCTATAACTGATATAGGAATTCAGCAAAGTGTTAGAATATAAAATCAATGCACAGACATCAGTTGCATTTTATACACTAACAGTGAGACAGGAAAAAGAATTTAAGCAATCAATCCCATTTACAACTACACCAAAAATCATTAAGATATCTCCGAATAAACCTAACCAAAGAGGCAAAGGATCTATACTCAGAAAAATACAGAATACTCATGAAAGAAATTGAGGAAGACACAAAGAATTGGAGAAACTTTCCATGCTCATGGATGGGAAGGACAAATATTGTTAAAATGTCTCTGCTACCTAGAGCAATCTATACATTCAACCCAATCGATATCAAAATACCATCAACTTTTTTTCACAGAACTGGAACGAATAATCCTAAAATTTGTACAGAACCAGAAAAGACTCCAAATAGCCAAAGGAATGTTGAAAAAAAAAACCCAAAGCTGATGGTATCACACTCCCAGACTTCAAGCTTTACTACAAAGCTATAATCGTCAAGACAGCATGTTACTTGCACAAAAACAGACACATAGGTCGATGGAACAGAACAGAGAACCCAGAAATGGACCCTCAACTCTATGGTCAACTAATCTTCAACAAGGCAAGAAAGAATGTCCAATGGAACAAAGTCTCTTCAGCACATGGTACTGGACAGCCACATGCAAAGGATGAAACTGGACCTTTTCCTTATACCACACACAAACAATAGACTCAAAATGGATGAAAGGCCTAAATGGGACACAGGAATCTATCTAAATCCTAGACGAGAACATAGGCAGCAACCTCCGTGACCTCGGCCACAGCAACTTCTTGCTAGACACGTCTCCAAAGGCAAGAAAAACAAAGGCAAAAATGAAATACTGGGACTTCATCAAGATCAAAAGCTTTTGCACAACAAAGGAAACAGTTGACAAAACCAAAAGACAACCAACAGATGGGAGAAGTGATTTCCAAATGTCTTATGAGGTAAAGTGTTAGTCTCCAAAATCTATAAAGAACTTACCAAACTCAACACCCAAAGAACAAATAATCCAATCAAGAAAAGGGCAGAAGACATGAACAGATGTTTCTCCAAAGAAGACATCCAAATGGCCAACAGACACATGAAAAAGTGCTTAGCATCATTCGGCATCAGGCAAATACAAATCAAAAACACAGTTGAGATACCACCTCACACCAGTCAGAATGGCTAAAATCAACAAGTCAGGAAATAACAGGTGCTGGCAAGGATGTGGAGAAATGGGAACACCTATTGGTGGCCGTGCACGCTGGTGCAGCCACTCTGGAAAACAGGATGTAGGTTCCTCAGAAAGTTGAAAATAGAGCTACCCTATGACCCAGCAATTACACTACTGGGGATTTACCCCAAAGATACAAAGGTAGTGACCCAAAGGGGCAACTGCACCCAATGTTGGTAACATCAATGTCTATAGTAGCCAAACTATGGAAAGAGCCCAGATGTCCATCGACAGCTGAATGGATAAAGAAGATGTGGTATATATATTTGATGGAATATTATGTAGCCATCAAAAAAAGAAATCTTGCAATTTGTGACAACATGGATGGAACTAGAGGGTATTATGCTAAATGAAATAAGTCAACCAGAGAAAGAAAATTATCTCAATGATCTCAATGTGGAATTTAAGAAACAAGGCATAGGATCGTAAGAAAGACAGAAAAATATGAAACAAGATGAAACCAGAGGGGGAGACAAACCATAAGAGACTCTTAATATTAGGAAACAAACTGAGCTTGCAGGAGGGGACGGCGGTGGTGGATGGGGTGGCTGGGGGATGGACACTGAAAAGGGTATATGTTGTAGTGAGCACTGTGTGTTGTCTAAGACTGATGAATCACAAACCTGTGCCCCTGAAATAAATAATACATTATATGCTAATTAACTGAATTTAAATTTAAAAAAATAAAAAAACAAAGACCTGGAATGCTTGACTGGCTCAGTCAGTGAAACATATGACTCTTGATCTTGGGGTTGTGAGTTTGTACAGAAATATAATTGAAACATTATAAAAAAAATACATGCCAACAAATTGGACAACATAGAAGAAATGGATAAATTCCTGGAAACATATAACCTACCAAAACTGAACAGGAAAATAAAAATTTGAACAGACCAACTACCAGAAAGAAATGGAATCAGTAATCAAAAAACTCCCAACAAACAAAAACCTAGGACCAGATGGCTTCACAGGCGAACTCTACCAAATATTCAAAGATAATATCTATGCTTCTCAAACTATTCCAAAAAAACCGAGGGGAAGGAAAGCTTCCAAATTCATTTTGTGAAGCCACCATTTACCCTGATATGAAAACCACTAAAAAACTACAAGAAAAAAGAGAGAGAGAGAGAGAGAGAAAACTACAGGGCAATCCCTGTAGTTCATCCCTGATGAACGTAAGTGCAAAATCCTTAACAAAATATCAGCAAACCAAATCCAACAATACATTTTAAAAAGCATTCATCACAATCAAGTGGGATTTATTTCTGGGATACAGTGATTCAATATTCACAAACGAATTAATGTGATACATCAAGTCAATAAGAGAAAGGATACAAACCATATGAGCATCTCAATAGATGCAGAAAAAGCATCTGACAAAGTGCAAGATCCATTCATGATTAAAGATCTCAATAAAGTGGGTTTAGAGGGAACATACCTTAATATAATAAAAGCCAAAGATGAAAACATACAGCTAACATCATACTCAGTGGTGAAACACTGAGAGCTTTTCCCTTAAGTCAAGAACAAGACAATCATGTCCAGTCTCAGCACTTTTATTCAACATAGCACTGGAAGTCCTAGCCATAACAATCAACCAAGGAAAAGAAATAAAAGGCATCCAATTTGGTAAGGAAGAAGCAAAACTTTCACTATTTGCAGTTGATAGGATACTGTATATAGAAAACTCAAACGACTAACATCCTTAATGGGGAAAAATAGCTTTTCCGCTATGGTCAGGAGCAACACTATGCTATCCACTCTTACCACTTTTATTCAACACAGTACTGGACTTACTAGCTACAGCAATCAGACAACAGAAAGCAATATAAGGCATCCAAATCTGTAAGAAAGAAGGAAAACTTTCACTATTTGCAGATGACATGATCCTGTATGTAGAAAACCCAAAAGATTCCACCAAAAAACTGATACACTAATCACTAGAACTGATACACTAATTCAGTAATCAATCTACAGAAATCTGCTGCATTTCTAGATACCAATAATAAAGCAACACAAAGAGAAGTTAAGAAAACAATCCCATTTACAATTGCACCAAATTAATGAGATACCTAGGAATAAACCTAACCAAAGAGATCAAAGACTTATGCTCTGAAAACTGTAGAGCACTTACAAAAGAAATGGAAGGTGACACAAAGAAATGGAAAGACATTCCATGATCATGGACTGGGAAAGCAAATATTGTTAAAATGTCTATACTACCCAAAGCAATCTACACATTTAATGCAATCCCTATCAAAATACCAACAGCATCTTTTATGGAACTAGAAGAAATCCTAAAATTTGTAAGGAACCAGAAAAGACCCCAAATAACCAAAGCAATCTTGAAAAAGAAAAACAAAGCTGGACACCTCACGATTCTGGACTTAAAGTTATATTATAAACCTGTAGGAACCAAAACAGTAGGGTACTGGCACAAAAACAGACATACAGATCAATGGAACAGAATAGAAAACCCTGAAATAAACCCACAATTATATGGTCAATCTTCAACAAAGCGGGCAAGAATATCCAATGGGAAACAGTCTCTTCAACAAACACTGCTGGAAAAACTGGAAAACATGCAAAAGAATGAAACGAGACCACTTTCTTACACCATACCCCGAAATAAATTTGAAATGGATTAAAGACCTAAATATGAGACTTGAAAATCCTAGAAGAGAGAATAGGTAGTAACTTCTCCAATATGAGCCATGGCAAACTTCTTCTAGATAGGTCTGCTGAGGCAAGAGAAACAAAAGCAAAAATAAACTATAGTGACTACATCAAAATAAAAAAGCCTTTTCAAAGGAAATAATCAACAAAACTAAAAGTCAATCTATGGAATGGGATAAGATATTTACAAATGACATTATCTGATAAAGGGTTAGCATTCAAAATATATAAAGAACTTACAAAATTCAAGACCCCAAAACCAAATAACCAATTAAAAAAAATGGGCAGAATGGGACGCCTGGGTGGCTCAGTTGGTTAAGCAGCTGCCTTCGGCTCAGGTCATGATCCCAGTGTCCTGGGATTGAGTCCCACATCGGGCTCCTTGCTCAGCAGGGAGCCTGCTTCTCCCTCTGCCTCTGCCTGCCACTCTGTCTGCCTGTGCTCGCTCGCTCTCTCTCTCTCTGACAAATAAATAAAAATCTTAAAAAAAAAAATGGGCAGAAGATGAACAGACATTTCTCAAAAAACATACAGATGGCCAAAAGACACATGAAAAGATGCTCATCATCACTTATCATCAGGGAAATGCAAATCAATACTACAATGGGATATCACCTTACACCTGTTAGAATGGCTAAATCAACAACACAAGAAACAACTGGTGTTGGTAAGAATGTGGAGAAAACGGAACATTCTTGCATTGCTGGTGGGAATACAAACTGGTGTAGCCACTGTGGAAGACAGTATGGAACTCCTTAGAAAGCTAAAAATAGAACTACCCCATGATCAAGCAATCACACTACTAGGTATCTATCCACAGAATACAACACTAATTCAAAGGGATATGCATCCTGATGTTTATACCGGCATTATTTATAACAGCAAAGATATGGAAACAGCCCAAGTATCCATTCGATTGATGAACCGATAAGGAAGATGTGCTATGTATTTATGTATGTACACACACACACACACACACACACACACACAAATATACAATGAAGTATTATTCAGCCATAAAAAAAGAATGAAATCCTGCCATTTGCAATAACATGGATGGAGCCATAGAGTATAATGCTAAGTGAACTAAGTCAGTCATAAGATTTCACTGATATGTGGAACTTAAGAAACAAAACAAATGAGCAAAGGAAAAAAGAGACCAAGAAACAGACTCTTATCTCTAGAGAACAAACTGATGGTTACCAGAGGGGAGGTAGATAGGGAAAGGGGTTAAACAGGTGATGAGGGCTAAGGAGTACACTTCTGATGAGCAATGGGTGAGGTACAGAATTGCTTAATCACTACATTATACACTTGAAACAAATATAACACTATATGTTAACTAACTGGAATTAAAATAAAAACTTAAAAGTACCTCCTTGTGGATCTGTATCTAAGATAAGGATGACAGGACACTAGCCCTTCCCTTATAAATTACTGGAGAGAGTGGCCAGCTGCCAAGGGGAATGAGGTACATACTAGGAGATCACTTCACATAGATACGACTTTGTAGAAAGATCTGATCAGCCTAAATCCTCCTGATTTCCCTGACAACTCTCAAGCTACCCCCCTCCCTCCCAAGGATAAGAAGGAATACTCCTCAGGCAATAAAGATAAAAGGGAGACAGACAGGTGACAATGGAGAAAAGTTGAGAAAGAGCCAACACATAAGTTGTAAGTTTCCCAGTTCTTAAATTAATTAGGTACCTGATCTTGGACAAGTTGCAACTTTTCTGAGCCTCACTCATAAAATGAGCTGAATGATTTAATACCTTCTACTAGCAGCTCTAATATTCTAAAGATAGAGCCTATATTTAAAATTCTGCTGAAAATGGTATCAGGACTGCCTGTCTGTAGTCTAATCAACACAAGTGGCCAACAGTAACACAACTAGGTTAGGTGGACCAAGGTTGTAATTTATATACACATTTATACATGTCCTCCTTGTATCTTGTACATATCTTGGCATATTAATGTTAGAACATATGTTATATAGTAGCTAATATATAGTAGTAGATATATTATATGTGTAGTTAATACATAGTAGAATATATAGTAGCCGTTAATATTCATTAAAAAGCAAAAATGTCCTTATTAATAAATGTAACTTTTTAGTGATCCTAAAAGTTGCAAGGATAATAAGACAATTCATAGTTTCTAAATTTTTTAATATGTTCCAATTTTCTCTGTTGCATGTTACAATGTTCTAATTTCCAAATTTATTTATTTTTTGTAGTTACCTATGTTATGTACTACTGTGTCTTAACAAATAATAATAAAAAAAATCTGACCAGTGTAAAGATTTGGAGACAATGCTTCTCTGTATAGCCTATTAGGGAATTTATCTTCATTAAGATATTAAGAAATAAGTGAAGATATTATACAAATTTGTGAATTTATAAGAAATGTTTCATACCAATAAAGCAGAATGGGTAGTTTATGATTAATATAGAAGAGCTTATTAAACCACTGCATTGAGGTTATAATCATAAAACAAAAATTAAGGAGTGATTAAGTGAGTTATTTCCTTTCTCTGTTTAGACATTAGGATGTGTGTAATATACTTTCATAAACACATTACTTATATCTAACAAGATAATTTGGACAACTTCAGTGAGTTTAGTGATGAGTAGATGATCAGAAGGCTATTACAGACCACTCCTATAAACTTCAGAAGTAATAAAACAATTTTGGTACAGAAGAACACTTACCTTTTAGAGGGAAAAGACCCTTAAAATTACAGACTATTATGTGGTTTGTAACTAAAGTGTCTACTAATTTAAAGACCCAGTTGCTGGTTTTTGAGCTACAAGATCTATTCTTTGGCTAGCTTTCACTGAAAAGAAGTTTCATGAGTGGCAGTGTGCACAGAGGCTCAGGCCATGGAGCTCAGAGGCTGCACTGAATCCTAGCTGAGCTACTTATTCTGTTTTGGGTAACATAATCCCTTTGTTCCTCGATTTCCTCATTTGAGGAAAGAAAGAAAGGGATCCTAACAGACTCTACTTCATAATATTACTGTGAGCATTCATTGAGTTAATATGTGAAATATGTTCAATTATTGTTCAGATTTTAAGCACAGCAATAAATATATACAGTCCAACAAATTTCCATATGGTAACATTTCTGCTGAATATGTACCCAAACAATCCAGCAATTAACTGTTCTATCTAAAGCATCAACAGAAAAATAACTCATTAATTTCCAAAGTATCTTATGTTGCTTTAGACTTTAGCTGATATACAAAGACACTTGCAATATGGTCATTACACACACATACATGACACAGATAAATGCTTATGGTCTAAAATAATATATCCAAACAAACGGGGTTTAAGAGATGTAAATTATCTGTTAATTTATCTCTAACATCTCTATCTCGACTGCTTTCTTCAGCTCTATGTCTACTTTGTTAAGAGTTTATTTTTCTTGTCCTTAACTGTTATTGCCAAAGTATACCACCTCTGTTTCCTATTTAAGTTTTCATGGAAATTTGATAATGAGCTGTGTACTTTGTGTACAAAGATGATACCTATATTATTCTACATAGAAAATGACTAAAAAGTAGAAAAGCAAAATTGATAGATGAGTGACTCAAAATGTTTGTGGATTTTATAACTGACTGTATGAGGTATTAAGTTTTTTCAATTACAAGCAAGCATGTTCTGAATTGTTTTCAAAAAGAATTTTGTTACAGAACACTTACTTACTTCCTTTTAAAAGTTTCTACTTGAATTAAGAAAGGTTGTCTTTCAATGTATATTCAATGTTTTAATATTTCCAAAATACTTCATTTATTATCATTCCATATTGTATTTAGGTAAGTTTCAATTTGTTAAAAATGATCCTTGGTCCAGTAGTATACATTTCATAAAAATATTTAAAGATTTTATTTTTAAGTAATCTCTATACCCAATATGGGGCTTGAACTCACGACCCTGAGATCAGGAGTCTCATGTTTTACTGACTGAGCCAGCCAGGGGCACCTGGGCATAAATAATATTTAAAATGTGATGAATAGGGGCGCCTGGGTGGCTCAGTGGGTTAAAGCCTCTGCCTTCAGCTCAGGTCATGATCCCAGAGTCCTGGGATCGAGCCCCACATCAGGCTCTCTGCTCAGCGGGGAGCCTGCTTCCTCCTCTCTCTCTCTGCCTATCTCTCTGCTTACTGTGATCTCTGTCAAATAAATAAATAAATAAATCTTTAAAAAAAAAAAATGTGATGAATAAAATACATTATTCTTCACCTGAATGTTGTTAGTGGCCTCAGGTAGAAAACTTGATAGCTATAGGTTTCTGACTTTTATTAAACCTCTCAAAAATCATATAATATAAAAAAAATTAAAATTTAACATTACCTTACCACACAGTACTATTTACTTATACATATATTGATTAATTTTAATCGAAGTTATAGTTTATTGATTTACAGGGAATTAAGACTTTCCAATATTAAATTAATATTGTTAAAACCATACTAATATTCATCACCTCAATGATTTCTTTTTTAAGGAAAGTAAACTTTTCAAAAATTAAATCTAGACATACCTCTAACATTAATTGTGTAAATTCTTCATTACTAAGGAATGTAGGTTTCCAGTCCTGTCGAATTTCACTGGCATCTGACTGTGCAGTGATTTCTGTAAAGATTATTTGACACATTAGTGGCATACTCCAAACACAGGGTAGGGGTGATACAAAAGTCCAAGTTGCCTTCCTTTCTCCCTCTCTATTTAAGATGAGAACCACAGGCAATAACATTTATTGGTTTTAGGTAGATATCAGGAGGCCCAGGTTTGGATATGATGAAATACATGGACTAACATGTGGCAAGTTATCTCCTTGGATTTGGTCTCTTGGAAATACCAGTCTTTGATTTTTCTTTGGGGAGCTTTGATATTGCTGTATTGCTGAAGGCCTGAGAATGCTTCCTGCTTGACATAATGACCAAATAAAAATCTAAATAGGCATACTAGTAACAAGCATTGGGAAGAAATTCTTTCTTCTCATTCTTCTCTTGACATTCAAATAGTGGAACCTAGCTAGAGCAATCAGACATGAACCTGGAGGAAAGGAGCCAAGGAGGTCAGTCAATCAGTCTGCTTTTAACTAAGATGACTTTAGGCTTGCCTATTACCAGGCAGAAAGATTCCTCCCAACCTGAGCTGCTCTATTCCGAACTAATCAAGGAGACTAAAATTTGGGGGAAAAGTTTAAAGTAATAATCCCAGAGTGATTTTGCTTAGTGTCCTCTTGAATGTTTTCTTAGTGGTAGGGAACTGGTCAGAAATCTGGAAATCCCTGGCTTGGGGCACACATTTTAACCAAAATTATTAGTTTATTTTGCAACATTTTTCTAATGGACTTAGTTATGAGAAAGCTATTTATAAATGACAAAACCTGAACTATTTAGTTAATAAATATTTTTCCATTTTTAAATGCAGACATATTCAACAACTTGGCAAAATAAAAATCTGTATCATAGATTATACTCTATAAAATATATTCTGCTTTGCAGTGAAAAGTAGGGACCAAGCGGTTTTGATTTTCTATTAGCAGATATATAAACGTAGGACATTAAATTGTCACCCAACACTTGGCATATTGAAAATACCTGTACTACAATATTATAAGTAACTAAGAAGTCTAGCTACTAATTCTGTAGAATACAGTCATGCTTTTCAAATTCACACCAATTACATACATCCAGAAAAAGAATTTAAATCCACAAGCAAATCCATCAAGTTTAGTTAAACACAGGCTTAGAGTACTAATAAAAGTATTTAAGAACTCCCTTTCAATTTAAGGTAAACTTTGCTTTTGTGAGAATTATATATCCAATTTTGGAAAAAAAAAAACACAAAACACCTGACCTACTTAATGCCAGAATTAATCCTCTATTCTCAGGGGCAAATGCATTCATATGATTTCATTTCATTCAGCAATCATTTATTGAACTGCAGTGTCTGAGGGGACTAGGTGTGCTAACAAGGGACACTACGGTTAGTGAGAATACGATTTGCAGAGGTAAAATGTAATGATAATGGTGACAATAAAAACGAAGACAAGCAATTTTGACACATTTACAGAAGAATCAACAGAATTTGGCAACTGCAGTACAGTACAAAGAAGGTGAAAAAAAATCTGTCTTCTCAGGCTTGAGTCCTAGGGCCTGAAAGGGAAGTGCTATAAAAATGTAAAAAGGAAAGTTGAGAGAAAGAGGTGACTTGACAAAATGAAAATGAATTCAGTTTCACATGCACAGTTTGAGCACATGCAAAAGAAAGATCTGGAAGTTATATGGAAACAAAAGACTGAAAAGTTTGCATCTAAAAATACAGATATGGTAGTATAACAGAGAGGCAATAGTTGAAGCTATGGAATGAGATAACCAAGGGAAAGAGTATAAAACAAGAGCACAAAAGAGAAGACATCTGGGGGGAAAAAAGAAAGAGTTTCAGTTAGGAAGGAGAGGTGAATGAAGAAGTGCAGTGTAACACAGGCCAAGGGAGAAAAAGAAGCCAGTGGTGGATGGATTAAAATTTCCAGTGCAGGGGCACCTGGGTGGCTCAGTGAGTGGGTTAAGCACTGGACTCTTGATTTTGGCTCAGGCCATGATCTCAGGATTCTAGGACAGAGCCCCGAATCTGGCCCCACACTAAGCATGGAGCCTGCTTGGGATTCTCTCTCCCTCTGTGCTTCCCCTCACTCATACACTCACACACACTCTCTAATAATAATAAATAAATCTTTTTAAAAAAGATTAAAAAAAAATTTTTTTTAAATTTCCAGTGCATTCGATATAAGAAAAAGCTATTGCTATTGTTTGATTGGCAGAAGAACAGGTGGGGCTGCTGGCAATTGTGAAATTAACAAAAAATAATTTCAAAGAGTGGTGAAGCATAAACCAGCCTGATAATGCATGACTGAGTGAGCTCTGAAGGAGTGACTGAAAGTACTAGTTACAAATTCTCCTTCTGAAAAATTTTACAGTTTTGTCTGCCATCTGGAAAAGGACATGTCCTTTTACAAATTTTTCATCTATTATCTCTGTTACCAAAACATTCAATATTCTTTAACTTTTTCATAACTCAGTCAAAATTATTTTTTTATTAATAATCACTTTATTTAATGAACAGTATTTATTTCCTAGACATACACTGAAATCATCTTTTAAAAAGCATACAAGGCCCTCATGACGTGGTTCTTGCCTTTCTCTGAAATATACCCATGATTTTCCAACTCAACTATGCTCCAATTACACTGAACGCTTCCTGCTTCTCTGCGTTTGCAAACACTATTTCCTATTTCCTCCAGGTGAAATGCTGTTCTCCTTTATCTAAAAGAAGACTAGCTGCAAAATCAACTATTTTTAAGGCTTTCTTGACACATTTTTTTCCCTCTGTGTTCTCACAGAGGGAGTTATGTTTACAAACACTACTCATGTTTTAAGTATCTGCAATGTAAATTAGCTGTTTTCATATCTGTCTTCCTTGGCTTGAGTTAACTGACGGCCAGGACTGCTACTCTGTACCCCAAGAACCTAGGATACAGTAGACACTAAATAAATGTTTGTTGAATGAAATAAAGGACATACCAGGAAACATTTAAAAAGGCAACTGATCACTTTCTCTCAAAAAAAGGTGAGGAAGCATCCAATTTTAAAGAATCACTGTCAAGATTCCATCACATTATGCTTTAAAGGAGACTCTGTTATTTAAAAAAAAAAAATCTGTCTTATAAAGTTAAAATTTTACCTTTATGTTTTCGTAAAAAATCAATGCTCTTCTGCAGAACAGTAGATTTGTCCATCTTCCTAGCATTACCAGGAAGCATGGATCCCAGTTCTTTAATGAGAACATTAAATTGATCTCTACGTTTCTTTTCAGATTTGTTTCTAGATACTCTGATGGGAAAAAAAATTAAGCAGCTTTCAAACAATCCATTTGATTACACACATAGTTTAATACAGTGCTCACTTTGGACACAACTACATAAGTATGCACTTCCATCAATATAGGTGTAATAAGTATTTATCCATAGGTTACCAACAATGTACAGTTAACTAGGGCAATAATTTTCTTCTCAGTTTATCACTGAAGAACTTACATATTAAGCATTGCAAACATGTTCTTAGGAAAAGACCAATAAGACAAACCTCATTCAAATCACAGTTGTATTTAATCTAATATTGACCAAGAATTTGTATTTTACTTATTTGGCTATTATGAGTATTAGAGATATATTTGTGGAAGTGCATATAATGTGTAAATACAAATTATTCAAAATTACTAGGTAGGAGAAAGTTAACCATTTCAAGTTTTAAGTTACAAACAAATCTAAAAATGAAAATCTACCCTCAAGCTTACCCATACAATCTTCCTCTTTATCCCTGCATGCCAGACTCCAGCACCGAGCTAGAACCATTCGTCTGCATCTCTCTCCCCATTAGGCTGTGTACACCTTGGTAACAGAGCCCCAATTTTTTCATCTAAGCACTTAAGGGTAACAACTAACAAACAGTAAGCACTCAAATATGCACACTAAATGAATTAGTACTTTGTATGTGAAGTAGCTAACAAGTAAACAAATATCGAGTGGCACCAAGACCTTCAGACAAGCAAATACAATTATTTATATGGCAATTAATCATTCTACAATACCTCTAACCTCTAATTGTATACTTCGTGAAGTCAGATTTTCTAATTCAGTTTTTGTTTAAGCAAAGTATACTCATTTCCCAAAAGGTCAGAGGACAATTTTATTTATTTTTTGCTCGGTAACAAAGAAGCATATATTCTATATCATTACAGGGAAATGACTCCTCCTTCAAACAGTGAGTGCTTGCTATAATAACAGAGACTATGTTAATAAAGGCTAAGGATACTGGGAAAAGACAAGCTCTTTCAAGAAATTTATCAAATTCCAATGGAAATTCAGAGGAACCAGAGATGGCATCCTCATCTACTGAAGTGAATCACGAAGGCTGGGTGAGAAAAGGATGGTAGTGTAGTGTCCTCAAGGCACTGTAGGTATAGGAAGCTCGTACAGGAACAAAAAACCTATCACTACTAGTCTGATATGACTAACACGGCTAATGAATAGGCTTTCTGTGCCCCAGTATGCTAGAGCTGGGTGGTGTGTGGGAGACATAAATGCTGGAAAAAATCATGAAGTTTTTATGTTACATAAAAGGATTTTAATTTAATCCTGAAAGTCATGGGAAGGCAATGACAGGTTTTAAAGCAAAGAAATGATGGGAACGGAACAGCTCGTTAATATGATCATTCTGGCATCAGAAAGAGGAAAGGCTCAATGCTTGGTGGAACAAAGTCATTTAACAAATACTCTTGAAAACTTACTGTATGGCAAACAAGCCGGGACACCAGATGACCACGCAGGAGGCAAGTGCACCATCCTAGCCTATCAACCACGGCAGTGGCAGCAGTGGCAGTAGTATGAGTTTGAGCGTTAAGAGGCAGAACTATCCGTTGTAGGTAAATCAAACCTGGTTTGCAGTGGGAAGCGAAAGGGAAACCTACAAGGATTCCCAAGTTACTGATAACGCTGGTTATTAATATGAAATAATAACATGTGATACTGGTTTTGGTGGACAGATGGTTTGGAGAGAATTTAGATATGATGAAATTGCCTGTTGCATATTTTAAAAGATATGCACAAGAGGCTTAGATATACAAATCCAGTTATATCCCTTCAGAAAACAGTAAGAAATAAGCATTTGAGAATTAGCATGTATGAAGTATCTGAACACATGAATTGGGATAAAAATAAAAGCCAATATTCACTGCACACTGATGTGTCAGGCACTACTACAAGCACTTAAGAAATCTCATGTACTCCTATAAGGTAGGCTTTCTTACCACTTTTCATTTTACAGGTGACAACTCAGGCACAAAGGAGAACATGCTCAGTGCCATACAGCTACCATGAAGTAGTGATTCAAATCAGCCATTTTATTCCAGGGGAAGAAAATATACAGAAATCACATACTGCCAACTCTAGCAGTGAATGACAACCACTAAAGCAAACTTAACTTCATACTACATGGAGGATGGAATTTCTCAGCCCTTATGATAACTTCACTGAGAACAGGCCACAGATGGCTCATTTTGAGGGTGGCTATAAAACTCCCTTTGTTCTTGGTTTAACACTAAGGTACTTGAACTCATCATTGTTTTAGTCAGAGTTCAGTGTGGTCCTCCTTAATTGTGACAGTATAGTGAGATTCTTTTTCTTTCTCCTATATGTTTCAGAGCCACAGTATTTCTGGTTCCCTAAAAATATTATCAAACTTTCAGAATCTTCAAAAATAGAATACCCTGGGCACCTGGGTGGCTCAGGGGGTTAAAGCCTCTGCCTTCAGCTCAGGTCATGATCCCAGGGTCCTGGGATCGAGCCCCTCATCGGGCTCTCTGCTCGCTGGGGAGCCTGCTTCCTCCTCTCTCTCTGCCTGCCTCTGCCTACTTGTGATCTCTGTCAAATAAATAAATAAAATCTTAAAAAAAAAAAAAAAAAAGAATACCCTTAGCTTACCTATCTATCTACAAGCTTGGCCTTTAAGAATGTCCAAGTCAATTCCTTACAGTTCTACCTCTTCTTCAGGCAAGACTGAAGAACTTTCCTTCATCAGACTGAGGTTAAGGGATAAGGGGTTGTCCTATATATTTTTAGTTTCAAATCCAGGTCTTTTTATTTCCTTGAAACATTGTATAGTTTTCCTCAAAATCTTCTTCTTAGGGGTGCCTGGGTGGCTCAGTGGGTTAAAGCCTCTGCCTTCAGCTCTGGTCATGATCCCAGGGTCCTGGGATCGAGCCCCGCATCGGGCTCTCTGCTCAGCAGGGAGGCTGCTTCCCCCACCTCTCTGCCTGCCTCTCTGCCTGCTTGTGATCTCTGTCAAATAAATAAATAAAATCTTAAAAAAATCTTCTTCTTAGATGTATTTTGATCATTCATTAAAGTCTGTACTTTTCATATCCCAGTGTCCCCCACCCTTTTTTTTTTTTTTTTGCTAAATACAGACATGTAAGAACTATTACTTATTACATGTTTATCTTTTAAGATTTTATTTATTTATTTGACAGAGAGAGATCACAAATAGGCAGAGAGGCAGGCAGAGAGAGAGGAGGAAGCAGGCTCCTCGCTAAGCAGAGAGCCCGATGTGGGGTTTGATTCCAGGACCCATTATTTACTTTCTCTCAAAAAAAGGTGAGGAAGCATCCAATTTTAAAGAATCACTGTCAAGATTCCATCACATTATGCTTTAAAGGAGACTCTGTTATTAAAAAAAAAATCTGTCTTATAAAGTTAAAATTTTACCTTTATGTTTTCGTAAAAAATCAATGCTCTTCTGCAGAACAGTAGATTTGTCCATCTTCCTAGCATTACCAGGAAGCATGGATCCCAGTTCTTTAATGAGAACATTAAATTGATCATGACCTGAGCCAAAGGCAGAGGCTTAACCCACTGAGCCATCCAGGTGCCCCTACATGTTTATCTTTTATATCTGTGTATAAAACAACATCTACCCTTGTCTAATCACCCACACAGTTCAACGGCTGGGAAAAAAACCCAGAAAGTGTTTACTACTCACTCTGAGGGACTACAAACTTTGCTATAATGCTACCTGGACTCTCCCCCTCCCGATACTATAATTAACTGCCCACACTCCTATTTAAGGTAGAAGCCCCTATCAATACCACCATAGCTCTAGATCCCATTCCCTCACCTATTGGAGGATACCTCTCCAACAATTCTTCTTTCCCTTTCCCCATTGTCTACTTCCCTTACTATTACGAGAATGGAGGCACGTGGAGGTCCCAGGGGCCTACTCTGAAAGAACTCCCAATTGCCAAAGCTGAAACAATCTTAGCAACAAAATAAAAAAGCATGGAGTATATAACCTAAAGCATAAAATAAACAGATGAGTCCCTACAGACATTAAAAAAAAAAATGAGAGAAAATGTTTTTACAGAAATATTCCAAATGTGTATAGATATCCCTCCCTATGGGAGGTGGAGCTTAATTCCCACCATCCCTACTCTGAAGATAGGCTACACTTCATAACTTGCTACCAAAGAACAGAGTAAGTCAAGGGGAAAAGAATAACTATAATGGTAAATCTGGCAAACCCAACCTTAGCTGAGTGATGAAAGTTAACATCCTTAGTGATGCCTTATAGATATTATATACCCATAATATGATGTGATGAGATGAGCACTTTTACCGGATAACTTTACTTAAATTATAAAATGCATATTGATATTCTAAGCTTTTCCACCTTGCTAATATATCTAAGTTCTTAACACAGACAGCTTCTGGAAATCACCGAATTACTACTTACTTACTTTTACTTTAACATTTACTTATTTACTACTTTACATCTTAAGTTGAACTACCTTTTTGCTTTGTCCTTGTCATCTTCTTCCACCAACCCATCAAAAATACTACCATCTTCTCTAAAAGAAAAAAGAAAGTGGATAGAGAAAATAAGAGCAAACTCATTGAGCAACAGCAATTTTAAAATGACATGTGAATCAAATCAGTTCTATCCTAGGATTTTTGTAGAGTTAAAGGATTGTACAAATTCAAATTGAGTTAACTGCTAACCTGTTCTATAACAAGTATTAGAAAACTAAAGTTAATCCATGTTTAATTAATTTTTTAAGTTTATCACAAATGTGAATTTCAAAACTACTTATGTACTACACATAAACAACATGCTAAACCAGAATTTAATCTAATCAGAGGTTAATCCCTTGTTTCAAACTGGTAGTAATCAATGAGAACTATAGAAAGTCAGTGTATTTGCCATTATATGAAAGGATTCATTTGAAATTATTTTTAATTATAATAGCATAGCTTAAAAAATTTTGAGACATGCATGTTATAAAGCCACAAATCACTCATAAACATCACAGTATCTAGCATTTAACTTATATTAATACAATTCATTCATTACCGATTCATTCGACAAATATTTACTAATACTCATGTGCCAAGGTCTGCTCTGGACATGATTACAGAGCATTAAAACAGGTAATCAGACACAGAAATCCCTGCTCTCCTACAGCTTATTTTCTAGTAGAACAAAATAAATCAAGAAGGAAATATATGATGACAAGTTTTATATTTTTTAAAAAGGGCTGATTTTTTTAGTTACTGTGATGTTACTTTAATCTGAGTGGTTAAGAAAGGACCTGCTGATATGCAGACACTTAAGCTGAGATCTAAGTGACAAGAAGGGGATGGTTACGGGAAGATGTAGGAGAACAGCATTCTAACAAATAAAATCAAGAGCACTGGTGGCTAATTCCTTAACCTAGGTAGCAATATTAAATAATTTCATATGAGCTTTACATGAATTCACTATTCACTACTTTAACCACACCTTTCTGAGGCCTACAAAGGCACATATGGTGTCTGCTGGACCCACTGTTGAGAACATCTACAAATTTTATATTCTAGAGTTCCATGTCTGGACTTTCAGGGTTCCATGTGTGCACTGCAATTTATGACAACTTTTGTATGTATATGCACATTATTGAGGAGAAAGTCCATAACTTTCATGATATTCCCAGAGATAATGAACTCATATTAAGAATCACTGTTTCTGTCTGAACACGATGTTGTCTCTAGATGTCATATTGTCTAGAATGGAAATTGGCAATCATCAAGAAGCATAATACCACAATCATATTTAATCACTTAGGAGCACTGAAGGAACATCCTTTCTGAGGAGACAACTACACATAGAGCCCACCTGAAAATATGGCATAGCCCAAATCTATGGCAGTGCTGCAGGCAGGCCTCTCTAAGGAAACTCCTTGCCCCTTAGGTCTTAAGTTCTGGTAGAGTATGTATCTTCACTGATTATCTCACAGGAAAGGGAGACGGGCTGGCCCCAGACGTCAAAGGTCACTTCTGTATACAACTCTAGCTACAAAACTCTTAAAGAATCCCCTACGGAAGAATCACACAGTACACTATAATAAAAATACAGGAACTTGAGTGTCAGACAGACCAACACAGGTCCCAATCCCAGCTCAGCACTTAACTATGTGACCTTAAACAAGTTATTCAACCTCCCTGACCTATTGTTTCCTCAGCTGTAAAATCTCATGGCATTACTGGGAAGTAAAATGAAGTAACAAATAAAAAGTACTCGACAACAAAGGGCTGTCAAAGAATAAGAGCTTAAAATAAGTTACTGTATTTCATCAAATTAAAAACACCATTAATCTTTATAAAGACATCAGTATTTTATATGCCATCACGTTGGGGAAAAAATGCTACCAATTAAACTATGATAAGGCAATTGTAAGATGAATCTTAGTGTCAGAGGTGTTAAAACGTAAACAAACAAAAGTCTTAAAATCAAAGAAAAAAGGTTTATCCTACTCGTAAGAGTATGATTTAAAGACTGTAATTTTAACTAATAAAATCCTAATTATAGTTACCACTTATCAATCACAAATGCTAAAACACTTAAAGGGATGGAGTTAGCAGCAATACAGAGAAAAAATAAGACGTAAGGAGACAGAAGATTCCATAAGACGCCAAGGAAACTTCTGCCACTGTCACAATTTCTTTCAGAGCAGCTCTGACCAAACACTCAAAATGACAGTTCACGATCTGTTTGGAACACAAACCATATACTGCTGACTTTGGCTAGAGATAGTTATCAGTATGTCTTACTATTACACTCTGTTTGCTTAATATGGAAACTAAGTGTAATAGGAATTATGTTTAAATACGAAACTGCTTTTATCAGTATGATACAGGCCATTACTCTAATAATAAATTTTAAAATAGCTTTATAGGATTCAAAATAAAGAGTCTCTAAAAACATACCTGTCAACAATTGAGCTCATTTTACTACAGCTTACGGTAAACAACATAACATATTACGTTTTCGTCTTGTGGTAGACATTTGTACTTCTCCTTGAGTGGAAGGAAAAATAAACAGTCATTAGTTTCCAAAAAATTTATTTCTACAAACATAGTAATACTGAGGAACACTGTATATTATCATAGAGAATTCAAATGTTTTGGTTTGTACCCAAGGCTGAAACATTATTTTCAAGAAAATACCTAGAACTGGGGCAAATGTGAGGCTTCCTTCTAAAAAGAGGAACACAGGGGAAAAAAATTGAGGATTCATTTTCTATTATAAAGCAGTAAAAAAGGCTACTCTTAATATTTAGTATATATATTACTTAGAGTATGTAACTGTGAATACGCTGTAATTCAAAAAAAGATACATACACCCTTATGTTCATGCATCAGTATTTACAAGAGTCAAGATATGTAAACAACCTAGGTGCCCACTGAGACAGATGAATGGATAAAGAAGATGCTGTATGTGTATGTGTACAGTGGAATATAACTCAGCCATAAAAAGGATGAAATCTTGCCAATCTTGACAACATGGATGAACGTAGAGGGTATCATGCTGGATGAAATAAGTCAAACAAAGACAAATTCCATATGATTTCACCTATACGTGAAATCTAAAACACAAAACAGAAACAGAGTCATAAAACAGCTACTGGACCACGAGGGGAGAATTCGAGAGATAAGTGACACCATAAGACGAAACAACATTAGAATAATTGGGATTCCAGAAGAAAAAGAAAGAGAGAGAGGAGCAGAAGGTATATTGGAGAGAATTATTGTAGAGAATTTCCCTAATATGGCAAAGGAAACAAGCATCAAAATCCAGGAGGTGCAGAGAACCCCCCTCAGAATCAACAAGAATAGGTCCACACCTCGTCACCTAAGAGTAAAATTTACAAGTCTTAGCGACAAAGAGAAAATCCTGAAAGCTGCCCGGGAAAAGAAGTCTGTAACATACAACGGTAAAAATACTAGATTGGCAGCAGACTTATCCACAGAGACCTGGCAGGCCAGAAAGAACTGACATGATATATTCAGAGCACTGAACGAGAAAAACATGCAGCCAAGAATACTATATCCAGCTAGGCTATCATTGAAAATAGAAGGAGAGATAAAAAGCTTCCAGGACAAACAAAAACTGAAAGAATTTGCAAACACCAAACCAGCTCTACAGGAAATATTGAAAGGGGTCC